>JAHWFO010067154.1:4721626-4784774 GCA_023313115.1 Rhysida immarginata
TCCGCAGTTTTATTTTTGAGATCCGCACTTTATTTCAGCTTTTAAATTGAGCTCCGCAGTTTTTTTTTGAGATCCGCACTTTATTTCAGCTTTTAAATCGAGCTCCGCAGTTTTATTTTTGAGATCCGTACATTATTTCAGCTTTTAAATCGAGCTCCGCAGGTTTATTTTTGAGATCCGCACTTTATATCAGTTTTCAAATTTCTTTTTTTGATATTTGAACGATTTTTCAATTTAGTTGGCTCGATTGAACTTCCGTAGTTTAGCTCCGCAGGATCCGCAAGCTCCGCAGCTCCGCATTTTAGTCAGGCCCATTGCTTTTAAGACTTGAATCGAATTTTTATGCTGGCCATCGCACGACACCTAACGATAAAATTAACACACGCGCATTTAGCGGGGCTAGGAAACGAAAAATAAAATCGCCCACGTGCACAATCGTTTGTGAATTTTCAAAACGTAACTTATTATTTACACAGCCCACTAGATATCTAGTGGGATGTGTTATTTAGTTGACTTGTATATAAATAGCTTTTTATACGTAGTACAGAACTGAAGCTAAACCATTAATTATATTTGAAAATTTTAACATTTCGTTTTGTTCTAGATTTGCTTTCACCTTTTATTCATACCCTCGCTGAGAGCGCACAAAATCAAAACAACGGCTCATTTAAAACGGAGATTTTACGAAGTTTTCACTTAGCAAAAAGGAAAACATTCATAATCCCAAAGGCTCTTGTGAGGAAGTAAGCTCATTTCTTTCAAAAGAATACAGTATGTTCTTTTATTTATGAAATAATCGAATAATTTTAAACTGACATTAAAAACACTATTTGCATGCATAGAGAAATTTGAGGTTAACGTACTGATTACTATGAGGTGAATCGAGACCGAAAAGAGCAGATATCATGGTTAATTTGTAGAGAGTTGCCACGCCTTTTGCTTTTATTTTTCGCCTTCGTTCAATTCAATTGTTGGCTCCTGCGTTAATTTATTTTCATTGTAATGTTTTAATTTGCTTGTGCGGCTGCAATGTCGTTTGATGCAGCCAACAATTGAATTGGCACGCACTAAATTTGAAAGCGACACATGCTATCAATCTTTTCCTGACGATCCTAGCAGTGATAGTCTTAAAATTGCTAATTTTTTAACGCGAAGCAATTGTTTCCTCAAGTTTTATGGAAAACGCTTACGACAGAAGAGTATCATGGTCTTCGGCAGGAGTATCATGGTCTTCGGCAGGCGTATCATGGTCTTCGGCAGGCACGGAAGACCGACATAAAGCCGTTCATCCCTCAAGATTGGCACTTTTCCATCGCCCTGGAGCTGGTCCAGCGAACGGTTGCCTGTGAGGACTGCTGCACAACGATGGTCCTCGAGTGCACAGGGAAGTCCAAATCTGTTGTGGAGTGCCACAAAGGCAATCAGCCTCGAAGAATATACTGAAAGGGAAGCATGGCCGGCTTTCTTGGGCTCAAATATTCAACTTTGTTCGGCATAAACCAAACTGAATCAGCTTGAAGTTGCGACGTGAGCTCTTGTACTTTCTGCAACTGGCCCAATTTTCTAAGAGAAATCTTGGTGGCGGCAGTTTTTGGTCAGCAGGAGCAGCAGTTGGTGAGTTGGTAAGTGGCGATTGGTGATGTAGGTGCACCGTCGAAATCGACGAGTCCGCATTGATTCACCGGAAGTACTAGAGAGGGCATCTGGTGAAGACTATGCAGTGGGTGGTTGGAGGCATCTGTTGGGAGACAAAGGACGCTTTTGTGGTTTTTGTTTCTCGAAGAAATCTCCAAAAACACTTCTGTGGACCATCTCTACTTATGTCCTGCCTGGCTCAACTGTAAACACTGACGAATGGCGAGGTTATCTTCACGTGGGGGAGATGTGCTACATCCACGGAATAGTTAACCTTTCCAGGAACTTCCGAGATCAGAACCCACACCCAGTCTATAGAAAGAATGGAGGATTACCTGAAAAGCAAATCAAACTATCAGCAGTACCTTAGGAAGACACGGGCTATCCTACTGCTATGCCTTTTTGTATAAAAAAAAAAGTTCCACTGGTGTCAACTAACTCCTGGTCAGGATTTGGCTCTGTTTTTAGATCGTATCCAGGACTGTTTTGTTAGGCTCCACAAGGTAATTTAAGAGAGGGGTCAGGGTTGTGATTTTGTTAATAATTAAAATATTTTCTTTTGCTTGCCCTTTCTTCTTTCAACGAAAGGACTGGGAGAGATCGCTGACCCTCCTCACATGTTTTTACGGAAATGTTGGGAGCGTGACTGGGGTGGGAATGCGGGAGGAGAGCGAGCTCCTCTCAAGAAAGACATGGGGGAGGTTGATCTAAATTTGAAAAGAGAGGGAGGGAGGCAGCTGGAGAGCATGAAGCTACACATTGACCTCTGCTAGTGCGAACTGTGTAAGTTTTCCCAGGAAAGACATGAACTTTTGAAGGTGACGCTAGAATCTCACTTGATAAGAACTTCACGCAAATTAACTAACTTGATTAATTCTGATGTGGAAGACAATGCTGAATGAAATAAATTAGTACAGGTGTGAGTAATCAAATATAACTCCTGAAGGAGCATTGCAGAGGTGGAGTGGTCATCAGAATGAAGTGCAAGAACATCCGAACAACTTGTGTGCAACCTAAGTGAGCGGACATTTGGCTTGATCTGACACTGTTGGAGATTGAGCAGGAACAAGCTGCAACAATGGTGTGAGAAGTCAAGCCTGTATGATCAGTCGCCCCAAAAGCTATCTGCAAAGTCTTGATCGCTTCTTCCTGCAACTGCCTGAGCAGTCTTAAAAGCCTGAAAATCATAAGCAGAAATCAAAAATTCCTACTGCGACTGCCCAAAAATTTTTTAGGGGTAGTGGCGGTCTGCAGAGCTTCCAACATGGCGAAGCAAGCACTCACACTTTACAAATGTGGACACCGAGAGCCAATTTTATAGCGAAGAAGACTGCAATGCACAGATTATCACAATCTGTGGGCAAACAGAAGGTAGTACAGAAGAATCTGTAACTGAGTCAGTATGTTCTTCCAATTCCACTAGCACAGCCAGTGCTAATTTTTTTAATTGAGTTGTTATGGGTGAGATCAAATGAGATGCCATGTTGAAACAGATCGCACATGACCACTTTGTCCTAAAAATCCTTTCGCACGATATTGACCAAAATTTCCCTAGTTTAATGACACTTAATGTCTTGACACTTAACAATTACTAAGAAACGTTTATCAATTCCTTGGTATTTAAGAATTGCATTTATTATCTGAATGAATACATGTGTTACATCCAACAACTGTGCCTCTCCCAATCATTTTAATTAAGTAGTTATTTTTATGTGGATCTGGCGATCACTCTGTTGGAATTTTTCTGGTACAAGCTGTGTTTTCCTGGTGGCAGAATTAAGTGTTTGGGGAAGGAGTGACGAATTTACTAAACTGGGTTATTGCAGCACAACACCACCTCTAGAGTAGTAATCAGAACTGTGTTTGCGTTTACGCATGGGCATACAGTTACATTAGTGCGTGATAAGTAAAAGGTAATTCACCAAATAGATGCAGCGAAACTACCATATTGAAAATCGTGACCAACTTCACACAACTATACAGGTGCTTCTAATGGAAATCGTATACCACATTGGCAAGTGACAAGAAGTCATCATACTTCCACAATTTTAACCAGGAAATTTCTTAATACTGTAATTGTGACCGAACAACAAAGAAACTAAAAGTGCATCTAATTACTAATGAAAGAAAAACATTGAGCATGCCTAATGAAATTTCAATTATGATTGCAGGATATAGTTATAATACCATATGATTGAAATGCGACAATCAATTGAACATCCTACTTTTTGTAGGGTATTCCGCTGACTGATGGCTACAGGATAGCCAAAATGCGCATATGGGACAATAAATTGTTGTGGTCTTTCTTATTATTATTGTTTATCCACAGTTTCTCGGCTATTTTTGATCCCAGTTTTTCTTTTCACTCGACTGATTATAGAAATAATTTGGTATTAAATTCAAAGCATGCACGCAGTTTGTAAAAGTGATCTAAGAAATTTATCTGCACTTTTGGCCTGTGGTTACCAGTTCTTCAAACAGGCATCCTTTCAGTTTTGTGTTCTGGAGTTTTTAACCTGCTTTTATCTTAAGAAGTACATTTATGCTTTCCCCCTCACCCCTCTGAAAGGGGAAGTACAGCCAAATATGAATAGAGTCTATACTCTTTACAATAAAAGAAAATGGGGGTGTAGTGCAGGAAGTGCAGAATTAGCCAATCACAAGTGCTTAGACAAGATGAGCATCTTGTGTATAAAATTTAGCAATCTTAAAGTGTATCTGAAAGATTTAATTTGTTTCGATAATAGAGCTCTAAAAATTGGAAAGTATTAGGCACTCTTTGATGCACGCATGGAGAGAAGTAACGTGGTGATGCGACCTGATAACACATTCGACTGGCATCGCTCAGTGATCTGATCTCCAGCATGCGTTTTCCCTATTGCAGTTGCGCTGGTGAAAAGCTGTATAAAATTTAAATGGAGAGAAAAAAGGTTGATACCACCTTACTTGTTTGAACCAGAGTCCGATATCCTCTCAATCA
Organism: Rhysida immarginata; assembly: GCA_023313115.1. Classification (NCBI taxonomy): domain Eukaryota; kingdom Metazoa; phylum Arthropoda; class Chilopoda; order Scolopendromorpha; family Scolopendridae; genus Rhysida; species Rhysida immarginata. Next base: position 4,726,242 of record JAHWFO010067154.1, read on the forward strand.
TTTTAATTAGTTATTTTTATGTGGATCTGACGGCAGCAGCGATGAAAATATAGATGACTTTTTTATTGTATATTTATATCAAGATGGTGTTGCTTCTCTATGTACTCTGCCGAGCCAGACTGTATCACAGATCACTTCTGCGAGCAGTAGTGTATCCAACTGTGGGGCTTCAGTGAAATTAAAGCTTCCTGCTTTTTACTGTGTGAACATTCTTTTACTGGTTCCATTTAAAAGCATAATTCCGCAATCAGTAAAAAAAAAAAAAAAAAAAAAAATACTTGTTTTGTAAGACATTTAAATGCGATGAGAAAACACGGATGTGGCACAGGAAGTGTGGAATTAGTGTTGGATGTGGATCCATATCTAGTCTAAGCACATCTGATTGGCTAATTGCGCATTTCCTGGACCATACCTCTGTTTTCTCTTTTTTGTACAAACTACAGTCATTTATAATTCACGTATGTGATTTTATAACTCTATTAAAGTGACTTAAAAGTTCCTTTATTATTATTTTAGTAATTTGCATTTAAAATTATAATTCATGGTTCGTATTTTTCTCTTTAACAGGAACGAAAAATGCAGCGACCATCCTTATTTGGAAGACCTCAGGTGGGTTCTGCTGGAAGGTCTCAAATTGGTTCTGCTGGAAGGTCTCAAATGGGTTCTGCTGGGAGAGTCAGCATGTCTTCTTCTAAGAAGAAATCAGGGATTCCAACACTTAAAAAAACTGGATCTGCAACTTCATCATTAAACATTAATGCCAGAAGGTAAAGTGAATTTTATTAATTAATTCAGTAATCTTCTTAAATTTTCCAGGGCTGACTTCATGTATTTGCAATTGAAATGAGGGCAAGGCTGTAGAGTGATCTAATGGGGCTAGCAGACAGTGTACATATTGTGGTGTTTTATAATTTTAAATAAAAAAAAAATATTCCTGGATGCTTACTTCATCTCATAAATTATTTCGAGACAAATGATTGTACAGCAAAAGTAAGGTTTTGTGCTAAAAAAAAAAAATGCCTTCTGTAACTGCAATTCTTTGACAACCGCCATTAAAGATTTTACTTCCACCTTGCTGCCAGGTTTCTCCCCCCCCCCCCCCCCCCTCACTTCTGCTACCACCACCGCTCAATGCCATCGCTTCCAAGGTATGCTAGCGTGCAAACAAGGAGTTCCCTCTAGAAGTTTGGACAGTTCCCTTGTATTATATTAATAGCTTTAAGAAATGCTTCAGTAAATACTTTTTAAAAGAAGACAGCTATTAACCAGGTGAACATTTAAAGTCTATTGACGTCTTTAGTTTGTCTTTTTCATCGTTTCCTTTTCTATAGTCCACCAAGCAGAAACACATGAATGACCTTATTAGTGGACAATTTGCTTCTGTTACTATATTTTCAATGTCATGTCATCCACCTAATTGTAGCAGTTTGCCCATGAGGATGATGCATTACTGAAACGCATCGGCATTAATAAATAGTTTACCCAGGGTTCGCGCTTACTCGCAATTTACGCGTCAAATAGGCAATTTTGCTAAACATTGACTCGTGATTTTTTGATCAGCGAGTCAAAATTGACTTGGTAAATTTGAATATCATCAGCCCATATCTTTCTCATCATATTTTAAACTCACTTAATTTTGTCACATGTGGTCTTGTTTACATTTCTAATTAAATATGGCAGCAATTATAGAGATTTGTGGATGCATGTAAAAATATGGAAGTTAGAAAGAATCTAAATTTTGACTCGCATCTTCTGAAATTTGACTCGCAGTTTTCAAGGTTGGGAGTCAAATTGACTCGTAGATATTTTGTCCTAGCGCGAACCCTGTTTACCCGTATCATATATTATGCAGGGATAGAAATAACTATTAAATGTCGTTGCTTATAGCAGCTGCCACGTAAGTTGAATGATCTTTTTGACATGCGCAGTAAGTCATCTCATCAATATATGCTTTGTCTGGATTTTACCCATGATGCACTTGTTCTACTATAATAATGGTGGAGATATCGTTGAAGCATGGAAAGCCTATTAAAAGTCATAATATAAAACAAATTGCATTCGAGTCGACTATTCTGCGTCATTTTTTAATTTATTAATTTATTAATTTCATTTATCTATTTAAAAGAAAAAAACGAAAATAGAAACTAAATATAAATACGAAAACAATGTTTCGAAAACGAAAGCGGATGTTTCATGGAATAGCTAAGCGATTTACTTCCCGTTAACGTCTATTGGCTGGCGTTAGAAATGACGTCATCCTGTCGTTCAACTTATGTGGCGGCAGCTATAATTGGCAACTATTCAAAGAATTCTGTTTGCCCAATTTCAAATGTGGTTGCTGACATGGAGTAAGAATGAAATTTAGGTTATCCATTAGAAGTTAGCTTTACTCAAGTATTTTGCAAAGATATACACAATCAAATAAATCACTACTGACAACATCAGTTTCTTAAATTTTACCATAATCTCACCCTTTCTATGATTATGGTTTACTAACAAAAATTTACACTTGAGTGAAGATGATTTAATTTACATTTTATTATTTTTTAATACCTAATACTTTAATAATTATTTATTGTCTAATGCAAACTTAAACTGAATTTGTGTAATCACTGACAATTACTCAGTGTCTGCATCATCTTCTGAACTGTCACTGGTCTTGTTGTTTCAATAATATCACCAGCACCTTCAATCTCACTTGCTACAGTATCAGCTTCAGGCCTTCTCAGTTTACCCTTACCATAGGATTTATTAAAGGACTGTTTGGACTGATTCTCAGTATTAAACCATAAACTAACAGCTTCATCAGGATTAAAATTTCTGATATCGTTGTTTTGCAATATCATTCGCATCAAATCTGTAAGCAGAGGAAATTGCAATAGTTATTTTTAATAATTTTTATTGCTGAAAGTCTTTCACAATCTACAACGTGCATGGGAAGGCACGGCAGAACATTCAGAAGCATGGAAAAGTTGTTGTATCGAAAACCAACAAAATCACTAACATTATCCCAAAAGAACAAATTTTTAATGTTTCTATGACTGCCATGTTTTGGGTATACAGAATATTTAACATAAGTAAAATGTGTTAAATTTAACATAAACCTCCATTGTTTTCCAACATTTGGGGAAAAATATCTGTACAGGTCATTAGAGAATTTTCCAAATTATCGTAACTGCTCTCTTCTGGGCAAACTTTGAAGTTTTAAAGCTCGTATTCTCAGTTAGTTCTACAGTTGTCATTAGCCCTCTGACTACTTTTTTGAATGCTAGAAACCAAATTTGCTGTTGGATATTTCTCATAATTGTCAATTTTCATGATGCGGGCCTCCATAACTGGCACTTTGAAACTTCAATTCTGCATTGATTGATTGAGCAGCGCAATGAATTTTCAGTAGTCTGTGGCAACCAGGCAACCAATAATTTTGAACCCTGATTCTGACGTCTGTGATAATTTTCCTTAAAAATTTTCTACTAGAGAGCATGGATATAATCAAGATGAAGAATATTGTTGATTGGCAGCAAAATTCCTCCAATAAAAAATAGAGCTACTACAATAAAACAACCAAAACAAACTACAGGATCTGTATAAAAAGTATCGGGAACAATCTTTTTTTCTTGACATCACTGTTGTTCGCAGCGTGCTCGATGGTGTGGGATCTGACCTCAAAACATGCCAAGCGTCAGTCGCCTGCGAGCGTTTGTTCAGGCAAGATTCAAAGTTTTAGTGGATCCCTGTTAAGTGACTCAGTGCAAGCTCAAAATGCAGTGAACGATTGAACATCGGTATGCCATCAAATTTTGTGTTGGACTGGGGAAATAGGGTATGGAGATGTTGGGGATGATTCGCCAAGTGTTCAAGGATGAAAGCATGTCACAAATGCAGTTTTCAAGTGACACAAGCTCTTCAAAGATGGATGGGACAACGTGCAACGCGTGCGTGAAGTGTTGAATTCAGACCGTCCAATACGTGTGCGCACGATCGCAGATCGAATTGGCATTGATAAGTTGACAGTGCACACCATTATCACTGCAAATTTGTTGATGCAGAAGATCTGTGCCAAACTCTTCTGGAAGGTCTTGACGGATGACCAAAAGCAGAGGTGCAAAACGGAGTCTCTACGATTCCCCAACCCCCTTTCAGTCCCGACTTGGCCCGAGCAGACTTTTTCCTATTCTCCATCAAAGGACACCACCATGGGAATCTGCTCAAAGAAGCTTGCACACGTACCCTTAGGACTTTCCCAATACTTTTTATACACACACTGTAGTAATATCATTAGATATTGTAAATTAAATTTAAATTTATTTTGGGAAGAAATTTAAAGTTTAATATTAAAGGAATATTGGGGGGTTTTTTTTTCTACTTTTGATGGAAACAGAAACATGGTGTCTCCAATGCTATCATAATATATATACAGTAATTAATATTAGAATAGAAAAAGTAAAGCAATATTAATTACTGTATATCTTCCAATAGTAGCCCCCGGCATCAATTTTTTCAACTGAATCACTAACCGAGTGTTTATTAGAGACTGGCGTTTATTTTAAACGCCACATCATATGACCGCTTTGGAGGCATGTCTTTTTTTTTTTTTTAAACAGAATATGGTAGTGTGCATTAAACAGTCCTTACGAACAGGATGCCTTGAAAACTAAAGGCTGAATAGCAGAGTGCATATGATATTGAAACTCAAAGCAGTGTGCTGGGAATCCCCTCAAGCCCGAGTATACATGAACCCCGAAAGTAGCTCACGTGAACAGCCGCGTGTAGGAGAATCCCCGGCGTTTATTAGAGACCAGTGACAATTGGAGATTAGGCATCTATTAGAAGATATATGGTAATTGCCTAATTGCTGAAAATTATTATAAAATCGGGTGTAATAAAATCATCCATAGATTGGGACCAGAATTTCTGTATTACTGAAAATTGTGGGTTTCATCTGGAAACTGGAACATTTTCTCTAACTTTTGGATTATCAAACTATCGAGTGCTGTGTTAAAGGACATTTACTATGAACCCTATTGAAGTTTTTTTCGTGGGGGGAAAAAAAAAAAATTAACAAAAAAAATCTTGTTAAATGATTTATTAATCCAACCATCATGTTTACATGAATCTTCCTGAGCACATGCAAAATGAAATGTATGTGCTCTTTCCCTTTACTTTCTTCTGACAGCTGTTTTAAACTAAAATGCAGGGTTGCTTCCTTATAGACTGAATGCAAAAAAACAAAACAAAAAAATAAAAATAAATAAATAAAAAAAGTGGGAATAAAAAGAACTAAAAAATGTGCCATATGTTATTATTCTAAGTCTTGGTTAAGTCGACTTCCCTTTACATGTGTTTATCTTGGTTGGGACCAAAGTAAAAATTTGTTATAGGGAAGCGTTTGTTTATGGGTGTTCTTCATAGGCTAAGGTCCCACTAGTGTATTAAAAAAAAACAAAACAATCAAGCAGAAAACTGATAACTGAATTTGAAGAATCTACACTTATAGCAAATTAGCTTTTACATCATCGAATTACGATCTTCTATTGGCAAGCATATATGGAAAACTTAAGCCAAGTTGAACTCCTTTTTTCCATGGAATTTCTGTAGTAAAAAAATTTTTTTTTTTACGCATTCCTCATTCTGTTGTAGATTTCAGCTTTTACTTTTTACGCAAGTGGCTAAGAGTGACTTCTCTTAGCCATAGAGAAGTCCGACTGTACTAAAATTAATTTATTATTTATAAAGATGTTCTAATTTATATTTTCTCTCAATAGGCCATCATCTGGTTGTAGCAGTTTAGGCTTTGGACGGCTCAGTACTGCATCAAATGATTTAAAAAATCAAGCTTACCGAAAGGATTTAAAAATGGCTTTTGATAAACAATTTATCCAGAAAGCCGCTAAGAACTTGATCGAGGTTTGTGGTTAAATTATCAAATTAACAAATATTGCCAATTTCATTAAGATATTCTATTATTGCTTGAGTGGATTATAAAAATTATGGAATCTAATTTTGTTAGAGCTATCTTGTGCTTATCTACAGTGGCAAGCAAAGAAAATAATTGACTCTGCCTACAATTCTGTACTTGAAAGTGTACTTTTTTTTTTTGAAAAGTCTGACTGCTGGTTTCATCAATGCCGGTTAAAACGACTGACTTTAAGTTAGTGATCAGTTAAGTCCTTTAACTGGGAAACTTTGCACCAACCTTAGCTATTGTCTCGGATTTGGTTCGTTTTGCTCCAGCAACTCCAATCAAAATTAGCTATTTGATGATTAGTTCATCCAATTAATTAAAAATGCCTGTATATTTGTTAGAAAATGATTCTAAATACTGAAATGATTTTCAACCACAGGAACCAAGAGCTCATCAAAATATTCAAGGTTCTCTATGAGAAAAATTGCCCATGAGATCGTAATCAATTGTGAATCTGTTTGTCAAGTAGGAGCATGGACTGAAGTTCTACAAGTTCCAGAAGGGGCAGCTGCTTATAAATGCATTTCTTAAATTACAGGGTGTTCCATTCGAAAGGGGCAAAAAAGAACAAGCTACAACATCGTAGTCAATTTATGAAATTTCACAAACAATATGCCATTTTGTACATTAAAGATGGAAGTTTTACCCTATATAAATCACTTTTCGACATGTCCACCATTGCGCAAGGCACAAATTTGGAAACTGAATGACAGTTCTTGCCACCTATTCCTCAACATCTCTGGCTTATGCGTTCATTTGCAGCCGAAATTTTACGCTTCAGGTCCTACACGTTTATTGAACGTTCTGCGTAAACCATATTCTTAACAAATCCCCAGACGAAAAATTCAGGAGGGGTTAGATCGGGTGAGTTAGGAGGCCAAGGAATGGGGCCATCAAGACCGCACCAATTCTCATTGATAGTGTTCTTCAGATAGTTACGTACCACCAGCGCCCAGTGAGCGGGCGTGCCATCTTGTTGTAAACGTACTCCGCAATATCATCATCCATCAGTTGAGGAACATCAAAGCACTGCAATATGTCAAGATAATTGTCTGTCCTCACCGTTTCTTCACCAAAAAAAAACAGTCCGTAGAGTCTGTCATTGTTTGATACCACACCAAACATTGATCTTCTCACTTGCTCTTTCCAACTCTTCATACTTGCTCTTTCCCAAATGATAGCATTGTGCGTGTTCACTCGACCACTAACGTGGAACGTGGCCTCATCCGTGAACAACCGCCTCTGAAGAAAGCTTTCGTCCACATCATTTTGGGGTACCATCATGTTGCAAAAGTTGGCTTGCGCCTCATAATCGTGCTCAAGCAAAGCATGGACACAATTTTAGATGCTTCCTAACAATCCGATGGCATGTACTAAGAGGAGTTTGAAGCAGCAATGACAGTCTGTGCAGAGATTTTTGTGGACTGGCAGCCATAACGTTGGGAACAGTCTATTCCAGTTCTCGGGTTTCGCTTTTGGCCTCCCGTGTGTCTCCTGATTACAGATCCAGTTTCTTCAAACATCTGACTTGCTGGATGCCTTTGAAGCTGTCTTCACCTTATAAAAGTGTTTGAATTCACGTTGAATCTTTTTAATTTTCTCGTACTTTGCATTCCATATAACGCATTTGGCTTTTTGTTGATTACTAGCTGTCATTTTGCGACTGCAGCGCCGCCTGTCAACAAATTACATACTGAAAGAAACTCCCATTCTTGGGCTTGATATATGCAACGTTCATAACTAATACGGCTAACCAAAATATGGTCGCATACTTTATGCCCCTTTCAAATGGAACACCCTGTACTTCTGTTTCGTAATGCCGTTTTGCTTTGCTAATCTGTGGAGTTAAGCCGTCGTCATCCAGTGGTTAACTTATACAGCTACTTAACCTGTAGTTAAGTCCTTACTAAACTTGGTGCAATGGAAAAAAGTTAAACCAGGATTTAAATGAAAGCTTGTTCTTATGCCTCCCCCTCCCCTCAATTTTTTTTTCTTTTTAAATGTAACAAATTTTTTCAAATTAATGTAACAAGAAATAAAATAGCATTTCAAGTTTTCCTCAGACTTTTTTACCACTTAACGAAATTATTTCATCCAGCTGGTAAAACTTTGGTGAGAACACTTTGAATGTTTCATTGATCTTTTTTTTTAATATGTATTTTTTTATTTTGTTTCTACTCGTCCATTTTATTTAATTTTGACAAAGAGTGAGAATATCATTTTACTAAACAATTTGGTTCCTGTGGGGTGGTCTCAAGTTTTGTCTTAAGTCAAGGGCTCTATGTAATATTTGTTATAAATTTGTTTCTTTTGGATGTTTTTCGTCTTGAAGGAAGTGATGGATTTTAATTGAAAACTACTTTAAGTTTTGAAATTTTAAATGATGAATAAATGAATTTTTTTTTTCTCCCTCCCAAGTTTTTAGAAAGAAACGGATATCCTGGAAATATATGTATTAAGGATCTTATGGTTCCTCAGGCAAAAGATATTGCAAATATTTTTCAGGTAATCAGAGAAGAAATGCATTCTTCTGAGATGTATGTTGTAGAAAGATGCATTGTTGATAAAATAGTTTGTATGAAAACATGAAATTAATAAAATTATTGGTTTTTAAGTTCATGAACAGAATTGTCGATTCCACTTATTCGGTTAAGAAACTTGAAGATGAAATGCCTTATCATTTGAAAATATGGGGATATCCATGCACTTTAACAAAATCTCATGTTCAATCTATCAGCTCAAAGGCTAATTGGCCATATGTAATGGCAGCTCTGGATTGGTTCCGACAAGTTTTAGAGGTAATGTAGTTAAGTTGTCCTAATATTATAACATATAAGCTACCTGGCTCTGTAATTAATGTCTTGAACTTAAACGAAAAAAATTAATCTCAGGAAATCAATACTATTATTGAATTTAATAGAATTAAACCGTCAGCCATACAAATGCATAAAAAAATACAAGGGTCATTCATTCAATAATAACTGGAAATAAGTTTTAGCAAATATTTATTACAAAGCACCAAAATAACTACATTACTATAAGAAATAAATAAATTAAACCAAAGCTAATTCCAAACATTAGGTAATTGATCTTATTTGAAAAAATGGATGGAAAAATTCTGCGACCTGGATTCGAAACAATCAGTTGCATCGACCATGACAGTCGAGGTTCCTGGTTCAAATCCAGGTCGCAGAATTTTTCTATCCATTTTATAAAATAGTATCAATTAACTACATTACTATTTTTCAACATTGTTCAATGTACCTATGCCAGCGAATGACGAAGGCGAAATGATGAATTCACCATAGGAAAATAATTATTTTTGAAGCGTGCATAACCATCCAATGCATCGCTGACTGGATTTGCTTGTCATTTTGGAATCTGTCCATTTAGTGCATCTTTTAGTGGGCTAAAAGTGAAAGCTGAAGATCCGAGATCCTCGATGGTAGACAATGTGACACTGCATTGGGTGGTTTTGCCTCGTCATGAAGCAAAAGCGTGCCTTCATTCAACAAAAATCTGATGACACTTTGCTGTTCCAGCTTGGAGCACTTCTATTAGGTTGCCACCATCTTGTGCATCTGTTCCTCAGTGTTCCGTGCACAAGGTAAGAGTACCAGATCTGGCTATGAATAGCTTAAGAATACCTCCACAAAATAACAAACATACTGTATAACTATCACTGTTGTACTTTAGATTTTTTATACAACTTTTCTGGTTATTTATTCAATGGGCCTTTTATATTTAAAGGTAATTGTGTTTAACATTGTTAAATGTCTAAAATAATCCTCAATTTTATCTATTGTTCAGGGCATTTTTTTTTTTTTTTTTATAATTATATAGTAAATATAAACGATTAAAATGGTTTCCTCTTCTTATTTAAAAACTTAACACATCATTTTTCAAGCCTTCTCACACTTTGTATTTAATAATGCATGCATAGACCCCTTTTCGGAACTATATCATGGCTACCATACCAATTTCTACGCTGTTGCTATTCAAGTGTCACACCTTCAACAAGTCAAATGAGGCAGTTAGTTTTAAATGTTTTATGTGAGATTGCATGAACAATATCCAAATAATTCTGTAGCGAGCAATTGTCCTGTCTTTAAAGTAAGTTTTTCTTATTACCTAACCCCTTTTGCTTATTGATCTCACAACTGTACTTGTTCCTTCATTGCAAGGTTAACCTGTTTTCTTTATACGTGTTGTACAGTTTATAATTGCATTGGTTATAGCGACCGACCGGATATAATTAGCAGATTTTTCTCTTAAGTTTGGTTTCCTATCCAGACCCTTGTGCAAATTAATTGAAACAAACAATGAATTTAGTAATTGTACAGAACTCACATATGTGTACATTAGTAAGAGTCTCTTGATTTTAGGATCCCTGTACCACACTTGAATCAACACCTGAATGAGCTTCTATAGGCGCACGGTCTACAGTACGGAGGCGACTTTTGGGATAAATTCTCAATGGGATTTACGTCTGGAGAATTCCTTGGCCAATCAAGTGCCTGTATATGCTGTTCTGTCATGAATTTCTTCACTACTTATGATGTGTGACTGAAGGCTAAGTCCTGCTTATGATGTGACTGCAATTTTAAGTACACCGACAAATTCCATGGAGTGGTTTCTGACTGGAAATGGAGTAACAAAGGTCATATCAGCATGTGTCCGGAAATGCATCATTGCCACGGTAGAAGGCACGATGGAGTGCCACCCCACTTCTGCATTATTGTTCACCAGCACCTCAACAATATCTTCCCCAATCGTTGGATAGGACACGGATGCCCTGTTGAATGGCCTGCTCGATCACTGGACTTAAAGACCCTGGATTTTTACTTCTGGGGGTATCTGAAAAGTCATGCACTGTATGCCAAGACGATTTGCACATACGCCATCCATTTCCAGATGCATGTTGATAGGACCTGTTTTACTCAGTTTCCAGTCAGGAACCACTCCCTGCAGTTTGTCGGTGTACTTAAAATTCACCTTGTATACCAGTACCGTCAGGATGCCTCTCTTCCTGCTCTGGAACAACTTTCCTTTGTAGAACCTCAATATATTGTTGAGCAATCCTTCCTTCTATTGGCTGCAGCCTTCTGACACCATCATTCATTAAAGCAGTAAGTGTCATGAAAAAAAGTCTCTGATAAAAATTAATGGATAAATTAATAAACTATTAAGTGCAAAAAATATCAGTTATAACGACACGTCTATAACAACTGAACCGCTGAATGTATTATGTACAAAATTTCATGTTGCTGGTAGTGATACGTTTAAAAGGTTTTCCATAAAAATTTTGAAAGTGTTATGAGACTTTATGTATACCCTACCAACAGGATGTTTGATAAACATACAGCAAAAATTCAAGGTGTGATTCTTTGGGTTATTTTAAGAATCCTTTGTCCTTCGATGATTTTTGGAATGTCGCTTTCGGGTATGGCAGTATAGAGTCACACATTTCAAAAGGTAATGAACCAAAAAAGTTAAGTTTCAAAATATGAAGCTTTTTTTATAACTTGTTTTTTGTTCGTTTTTTATTGCCTTTTGAAATGTGGACTCCATTCTGCCAGACCCTGTAGAAGGCGATAACGATGTTTTGACAAAAAAAATACGGATGTCTTTTATCAACAACATTCTGATTACTAAAAACTGATTTCTTTTTTTTTTTGCACTTGCACCAGGTTAGTGCAGATATTGAAAACGCTGAGTTTACCTGTGGATTTTGTAAATATTGTTGAATACGTTTCGTGACTTTTCATTTCCTTGCTCTGAAAGTTGGTTGCCTCTATTTTCTTTCTTTAATAATTAAAGTTTTGTTATAGTGAAGTTCTCTATCATGAACGACTACAGCTATATGAAGGCCGAGATGATTGACATGCATTTCATGTATGGACTTGCCAATGGGAGTTTGTTACGGGCTAGGCTGTTGTACAGAGAACAAGAAGGATTCCTTCAAAAATTAAGAATGCCTTCAAATCTGATTGTTTCAAATTGATTACTGTACATACCGACTTTGGTATGAAGCATAAGGACCCCATAAAGAGCACTGTCTGTTATAGCAACAACTGGATATAATGAACAATTTTTCATGGTCTCTTGGAGGTTGTCATAAACTATATTGACTGTATTTCCTAATGATTTTATGTTGTATTATTTTATCTTTCATTGCTTTGCTTTAATTTCTTATTTTTTTATCCTTTATTTCTTGTTATTTTTATCAGTCTTGATTTGTCCATGATTTTATCCAATCATGTGTCATTGCACTCATTCACTTTATGTATATGATTTAGTCAGTCATTGACCATTTTTGTAACCATATTCTATATAAAAAGGCATGTTGACTTTTCAAATGTAGGCGTCATAAGCCAAGAATAAGAGGCAGAACTAGCTAGAATTCTGTCTGTCTTTCCTGTTATGTACTGCAAGGCCTTCATCAACTTCATTAAGACTGACAGTACTGAAAACTTTCCATTCCATAATATTAATATGCATTTGATAGATTAAGCCCAGGTTTTACTCTACAGCAGCAGTTCTCAACCTTTTTTGATGCATAGAGCCCTTTTTAGAATCCATGTCTATGGTAGAGCCCTTTAGGCCTACCTAATTTCTTTAGCTCCTTGGGCAAGAAATAACTTTCACTTCCAGGAAGGGCCAAATTATTTGGGCTGAGTGTGCAACAGGCTGCAATAATTTATTTTATTAATTATTTAGTATTATTTATTTCAATAATTATATTATCCTGAAATGGTTGCGGAGCGCATGGAAGGTGCACGTGAAGCACAGATTGAGAAACGCTGCTCTACATTATTGACTTTTAGTTATTAAAAAATTGTTTGTTTTCAGTCTTATTGTATAGTGCAAATGTTTTACTTAACTGATGTAAATTCTATTTTTTTTTTTTTTTTTACTCTTAAATCTTTTCGAAAAGTAAAAATTTTCATAAATTTCTCAGATTATTCAAGACACAGACTGGGAGAAAACGTTAAAGGAATGTGAAATGTCATCTAAGAATAAGGTAAGAACTTGATAAATGATAAAGGCTATTCTCTGGGAAATTTCAGCACTATGAGGATGGATCCAAAAAAAAAATAGTTACAAAGATAATAAAAAATTATTAACAATAGACAGAAAATACAAAAGGGGATTAAGAGGCGTACTTGCAGACTTTTATGAAGTGGGCATGCAGGAGCTCATTAAGCACTATATTTTGTACGATTTATTTTTATGTAGCTATATTTGTATAGATTTGGCATTTATGCTGTAATGTGGCAATTAAGTTTCACAGGTTAAAAAAAAATGAAATGCAAAATTTCAATGTTTAATATTTTCACAGACTGTCATTGCCAATCTGTGATGTAGCAGTGACTGTGACAGCGACGACTGAGAATAGATCTTTATCGTTTCTTTTTCATTTCACATGCCAATTTAACATCAGTTTCCCATTTTTGGTTACTGTGGAAACTGGTTTGGGTGGAGAATGGACCAGTCATCACCACCACGTCTCCGCCAATCACGGATCGGCAATCACAGTCTGTGAAAATATTGTACAACCATTTTGATTTTTTCTTTTTTTTTGACCTGTGACGTTGCTTATGTAAGTGAACGTTACTATGCAAAGTGTAAACAAATAATACTGGCGAAAAACACAAAGAAAAATTTCAATATTACACGAATCGAACCCGGGCCAGTAAATCCACAGAGCCTAACGTTAACCACTGCGCCACCGCTGTTCAGTTGTATATCTCTTGGCTTATCTGACACTACAATAGTAAACTTAAAATATTTTGTTTTTTACCATCCTTATATTAATTCACTCTTGGATCTTGTGAGATGGTATGGAACCTTTCAGCAGAATTTTGAAGCACTTCCGCTTTTCCATGCGCTTTTAAATTTTGCATACAGGTTTGCTCCTGATGAAACACATTTTAGCAGTTTTTTTCTTTCCAATTTTAGATTTTTATCTTACAAAAAAATTTAAATAGATTCATTTTTCCTGCATGTCTATGGAGTTTTATTTGCATTGAGCAGTTTGCGACGTCAGAATTTGTTTTGCCAATAAGATTGTTTCTTCTAAGTGAAAACTTAAACTTTCATTTTGAAAATAAGGATGGTAAAATGTTTCATTTTTCTCTTTATAATTATTCTCTGAAACAAATGGACATTGATTCAAATCTTTTACACAGAAGGTATATTAATGTTGTAGATTGACCTCCGAAAATTTCACTCAATCCATGATTACATGTCCGTGCGGTCCCCTTGTAAGTTTTCTTCAGTATACAGGGAGAATTGCAAGTCCGTCTGAGGTTTATGAAGTTGATAGAACAATAACTGTGACAGATATAACAGTAATGCTCATGTCAGCATTTAGACAATCTTTCAAAATTTGCAATTTGTAATACACAGTGGTGTACTTTATAGATTGAGCTGCTGGAAGGCAATCGTAAAATGAGTTACATTCTTTTTTTTTTCAATTTAAAAAAAAAATCAAAACAAAAAGTGGTCGTTGAATTGAACATGCTTCTTGATATGACTCTTGTCTTGTGGTCTCCATAATCATCTTACCTAACTCCACGTGAATTTCTCTTAAAGGGTTACATCAAAAATCATGTGTTCGTGCCCCCTTTGTCATATGATTTAGCCTGGCTGCGCGAGAGAATCACTCGTACATTCGTTGTATCAACCATCAGATATTGGGGTGCGTGTGAAAGGAACTTGGAATAAAGGATTGATGACTGTCACATCATCAAAGGTGGACTTCTGTAAAGGAGAAAACTGAGGGATTCTCTATCCTTTCATTTGAGTGTTTCCACTATTTCAAAAGTTCAGAGGGACTTATGATTCTGAAGAAAAGAAGTTAGCAATTGAATGTGCATACATACATATGGATTAATAAATCCATTGTAGATATATGGTCTCCTTCCTCTCAAGTCTGTACTTTTGTAGAAACATTGATTTTCCTGAAGTTGGCAGGTAGATCTTTTATGGATTCTGTAATTTTTTGGGGTGGGACAATAACAACCAGTGTAGTTAAGAAAAAAATTAATTTATAGGAATGTCACTTATTAATCTTTTTACAAAAATTGCTTTTAAATTAAATAGATAGTAAAAAGTTAGAAAATGATTTTATTTTAGGGTGCTTTTGAATATTTTGCTACTGCTTATGGAGAATATATGAGGGGAGCAGACGAATCCGTGGAAGCAAATAAAATGTTACAAGGTAAAGCTGCTTTTTAAATGTTAAGGTTAAACCACAATTTTAGTATACTAAACCTTTGCAGTTTTTAATCTGCGTGTTGAGATTAAAAACTGTTTTTAATCTGTGGGTTGAATTGCACAGTCTTAGGTCAGTGCTTTTCAACATCTTTTAAAATATGCACCACTGAAATCATCATTCTAAATATTTTGGTACCACGGATTAAAAGAATCAAAATCTTTTCCAAAAACAATAATTAAAAAATACTCGGTGATCTTAGTACCGATGTACATGTACAGTGGTGGCCAAAAGTATTCAATCAAAGCTTTTTTAGACTAGAACTTGTTTATTTTCACTCCAATTAAAAAAAATAAAAAAAGCATTGGAAAGATCAGATAAAATCTATTAATATAGCCAAAATTTTTAATATGTAAATGTATTCTTTTATTTGGTGTCAATTAAAACCTTAACACCCCTGGTCAAAAGAAATAGATTAATATTTCAATAAATATTTGTGACTTCTAATACTTATTGACACCTTATTGCTGTGTGCACTTTGCAAACGATCTAAGTGATAAAATGGCACCATACTATTCAATTCAGCTGCGTGAAATCATTGTTAAAATGTGCAACGAACAATGCAAAACACAACGCGAGATACCAGCATTATTGGGTGTAGCTCAATCAATGATTAGCTACACAATGAAGAAATTTAATGATACAAAGTGCTTAGCTAACAAACCGAAGTTAGGACACCCAAAAAAAACAACTCCAAGAATCAATAAGCTCATCAAACGCAAGTCGACAAGCGATGTTACAAAGGATGCTGGACAAATCAGTCGTGAACTGAATTTGGAAATTAACATTAATGAAAGTCGAAGAACCGTTGCATGTCTGCTACAAGCTGCAGGACTCAATGGGCGCATTGGTGTAAAAAAGCCTCTCATCAGTAGCAAGAACAGGAAGGCACGATTAGCTTTTGCACGAGAACATTTGAGTTGGGGACCATCTGAATGGAAGAAGATCCTGTTCAGTGACGAGAGTAAGTTTATGCTGTTGGGCAGTGATGGACGTCAGTAGTACGACATCCAGTTGGAAGCCGAAATGTGCGATATCAACGTCCCACTGTGAAACACAGAGGAGGCAGTGTGATGGTTTGGGGATGTTTCGCCTACCAAGGCGTCAGACCATTGATCCAAGTAGAAGGCATCATGGACGAAATAAAATACAAAGAGAGCTTGGAAAACACCATGTTACCTTGTGCTAAGAAGCACATGACCGAGGTTGGGTCTTCCAGCAAGATAATGACCCAAAGCACACTGCCAGATCAGTAAAGGAATGGATGGGAAAGACGAAACTTCGAATATTAGAATGGCCTTCCCAGTCCCCCAACCTAAATCCCATCGAGCATATGTGGAATGAACTTGGGTGTCGTGTTGGAGCACAAAAACATTCTTCTAAAGCAGCCCTAATGTTGGCTTTAGAGCAAGAGTGGAAGAACGTCACTCCACTTTTCATAAACAGTCTAATCGAGTCAATGCCACGGCGCTGTGAAGCTGCAATTGCAGCAAAAGGCTTTGCTACAAAATACTAATGTCTTAATGTGTTACTTTTGTTCTTTTATCAATAATTAACCTAACTTGGACTTTTTTTTGTTTTGTTTTTTAATATGATTGAATACTTTTGACCAGGCATCTTAACACTTTATAACATTTCAAAAAGAACATGTTCAAAAAAACATTGACAATACGATAATTTTACAGAATCTTTAGTGATGTTTTATATTTTTTTTTGCCACATCATGATCATAAATAAAATTAAAAAGTTATTCAAGAAAAAGCTTCTGATTAAATACTTTTGGCCGCCACTGTATAAACCTTTGTACATGCTTGTATCATTTAACCACACCATATTACTATTGCGTATCATTGAGCAACTTGACTTGTTACAAATGAATTCAAGGAACTAGCTTTTCAATAATGAATTCATTTACTCATGGTAGCTGAAATGTGTAGCCACAAATAAATCAATTCACTGTTGAAAAGTGGTATTTTATAAGGGTCACTCTAAAATTTTTAGCCAGGAATGGTGCACTTATATTACGAAGATCATTCATTTAGCACTTTTCGAAGTATTCTCCCTCTGCTTTTATACGAAGTTTCTTGGAAGTCGGACGTGGATTTTTTTCCGGTACCGAGCAGTGAGCTTCAAAATGTAGTCATACGCTGCTAGAACATCATCACATAATTTTATGAGTAAATTATTTTCCACCCTGTGACTGCATTTGTGTTAATCGTTTCTGTACGACCCTAGTAGCGGTAATTTGGAATGCAAGCACCTTCATGTACAGTAATTTCTCCTTGGTTTAAAACTTCATGAAATTCACCATTGAATGTGGACGTTAATTGACGTAGTGATGAGTGTCTGTTACGAAGGACCATTCTGCTTAGATGTCGCTGGTCACGAGCATTTAGCAGCCGCTCTCTGTGCATGGTGGAAGGTAATGCCTGAAATATGAGGTATTCTGTACACCCTTGACACTATGGATCGAGGAATGTTGAATGCCCGCACCACTTCAGAAATGGAATGTCCCATGCATCTAGCTTCAACTATCATTTTGCATTCAAACGTTTCCGATGACTACTAATAGTTGAATTGACAGCATTAAGACCAGTCTGCCTATTTATACACCTTTTATGCAATGCAAGCGACACTCCCATTAAAAATGGAACTTCAGTGTATTTATTTAAAGTTATTTAAGTTCTTGGTACTTGGGTAGAACTGGTGATCTTATTGTTTAATGTGGATTTTCTATATCATTCTTACTCATAATTAAATATGATTATTTGGCTGTTCATTTTAGCACTGTCTCCTTATTTTAAACCATGTATTTGTGTTTGATTAAAGCTTTTATTTTTTGGCATTAATTTAGCACTTCTTGAGGAGGATGATGATGATGATGATGAACAGACAATTGAAGAATTAGAGGCAAATCTAGAGAAATTGAACATTGAATACGCAAAAGTTTCAAGTGAACCAGTGAGGGTTATTTATTTATTTATTTTTATTTTTTTACTGTATTTTATTATATAAAAATATTTTTGAAAAATTGTTAAATATCGTGTTCCAATTAAAAGGTTAATTAGAAATACATTAATTAATTGAGAATTTTTTAAGTTTATGAATTTCTAATCATGCTGTTTTTTTGGACAGTTTATCACAAATAGACCTGTTAAAAGGGTCAGGGAAAATCCACAACCTTCATTCGAACTAAGGACTACGAATATCTAGCTGAGGGATGGCCAACAGTGGCGCATTGCATGACTAGAAATTTTTATGAATGGACCAAAGACATGGTAGCCGCTTGGTGAGCGGTTGGGACTGTGGGTGATGTTCGAGGACTTCACATCGAAATTGCTGTAACAAATCTATGCACGCAGCAGCCACATGAGGGCATTGCCGTGCAACAGAAGAACCTCTTTGGACAACATGTCACGTCAACGATTCTTGAATTTTTCCGCCTTTTTTCCAGTAGTAGTCACTACTGCATGTTGACTACTTTTAGAGGTATCCATGATCAGAACGGTTGCTGGTGACCTTTTTTCCATACGGTCAGACAGCCAACTGGCGTGTTCCGAGAATACTGTCTGCCTTCCTGCCCCTCAGAGCTCTCTCTAGGCACGTGCCTCTTCAAACGACGGTGCACTCAAGACAGTCCCACTTTCATTAGCGTAAATCTTCTACTATAATGAGAAACATTTTGGCTTAAAAAAGCACCTAAATAAATACGGTTTTTTAAGACTGTATTATACAAGAGGATATTAGCCCTGCAAAGACTGATGGCACTGATGGCAAACGAACTAAGGGCTGACTAACTTCAGACGAATTTAACGTATAATACATCACAGTACGTTAATTATGTGATATATACAGCCCTGGATTTTTACATAAGCATGCGCTTAGGGCCCTGTTAGACTAAGCATGGGAATAGGGGCCCCCGAATCCTCAGAAAAACAGGATTTATACTGAGAAAGGTGTACTGCTTAGGGCCCCTAAAGGTTTTAGTCTGGCCCTGGGTATTTACAATGTACGGTTCATTATACAATAAATTAATTCACTTTTTATTTGAATTTTTTGTCGCCAAAAACTAATATGAAAATAACTTCTCAAAAAGATGGCAACTTCAAAACTGCCTCAAATGATGAGTTAAACAGGCTTGGGATTCTATATCTGAAAATGAGTTTTCTTGAAAATGGGGATTAGCAATAGAATAGATCCTGATTATGCATTTTTAAAAATGTAAAAAAAAAAAAAAAAGGTTTTTCGGTATATTTTTTGCATATGTTTTTTATTTCTCTTGACGAGTCAAAAATGGGGAATGCATTAAACAAGAGGATAGCATTTTTGCTGGGTTTTTTTGGGTTGTAAGAGTGAAAGCGCATTATACTAGAAGATTTATGGGAACCTTTAAGTTTTTAATTTTTAATGGCAATTTTTGAGTGCACACTTAAGTTTGATGGTCACATCTTAACTAATTTGGCACATGAACTATCAAAGTTTGGCCACATCTGATGTAACTTATTGCCTCTACCAATTGGGCAAGGAGTCCTGATGCTTGGTTCGAATCCAGATCGTGGAATTTTTCGTTTGTTTTTCATCTTAATATGTTTACCTTATGTTTTCCCTTTCTCTCTAACTCTCTCTCTTCAGCATGTATGACCATGGGTCCTGACTACATGGTTTGGAGAGGTCTTCTTAATCTTCTTTTACTAACAAACTGTGTAAGTTTTCTTCTTGCTTACTTTTTAACTGTTTATAAATTATGGTATATGACTTCTTTTTATTCTGAGATTGTAAAACTACTTAGTCCCCAGTGTTTATTTTATGTTGGAGTTTCTCTTAGTGTAAGAAAAGAGATCTTGGGAGATCTATATGCAACCTCAATTAATTGTGTGGAGGAATTAGGTGATCGCATTATCAACAACTGTGAAATTACAGTCGAACCTCATTAATATGAGTTTCAAGGGACCAAGCAAAAACCACGTATTATCAGGGATTGAAAAATTGCTGTCCATACACTGAAAACCTCGAAAGAGTTGGGTTACGAAATAAGCTCGAGACACTTGCATCTTTTTATTGAGTCTCTTTACATGATTGCATGAAATTGTTAGAAATTACATTCTTAACAGAGTTGTATAGGGGATATTTTGCCAGTTTTGTCCTCTGCATAGTTTATTTCCTTGTAGTATCCAAAACTTCTAATTTCCGGTCCAGCATAAGATCGTTGCATTTCCTTTTCTGAGATGCCGACATGTTGATAATAAAATGAAAACTTAAAACTCTAAACGCTAACAAAATAAAAACGCTAAATGCTAACAAAAGCAATATGAAATTGCTGTGAATAGGATTGTGAAGAATGGATAATCTGAAACTCGTAGATCAAGGAATATGTTTAAATACACACAAAGAACAAATCAAAATTCGAGACTTTGGAAGAACACGTGAGTCATTGTTTATCTCCGATGAAACCAACCAGATTCATGGAACATCATCGAATGTCAGAGAAAAAGCAGACATATTAACAGGTTGAATTTACATATAAATTCAAAGGAAAATAGTATATTAAGCGATCACGTATTAATGGGGTTTGACTGTATATGAAATACAATGGGGAAATCTTTGGAAGTGCTTGACTGTGCTTCGTTAGACTGATGGAAGCATGTTAACAGTGGACATTTTCAACAATGTACATGTATTTAAATTTTCGGCATCTCAGAAAAGTTTATTCTTTTCATGGCCTTTTGTTTTTATGAATCTGGTATTAATCATTTGATGTGTTGTAACTCCTGAAGGATATATTTTTGGACTAATGTTTATGGAAAGTATTTTTCATCTTTATGACGAGATCAATCCAATCCCTGATTTTGACCAACTATTTCAGGACCACCATGTATTTGCAAGATATTACTTAATATATTATGTTACACATGATGACTAAGTATTTTATTTTTATTTATCATGCTTATAGAATTTGCTCAATCAATATAAAGAGGCTCTTAATGCTCATGAATTAAATATTAAGAAGTTAGAAGAGTACTTAGAGAGTATGGATTCTTACAATGACAAGAAAAGTGAAGAAAATAATCAACTTGAGTCTGAAATTCAGCAATTTGGTAAGAATTAGAATTTACTTTGTAAATCGACTGTTCCAAATAATAGAACAGCCAGTGTTTTTTGTCACATTATTTGTTTGATATCCAACTGAAACTTGGAAGCGCAAGCCAAATGTGATTGAGACAACAGAATCGTGCAGTAATGTCTGTGATATCAGAACAAATAAATCACATACAGTGCGGACCCAGTCGAACGCAGTCCGCTCGATCGCAAAATTGGCACAGACGCGGTTTTGGCTTGCCTCCCGATGGCATTCATGTTTCCATGTTAAGTACTAAGTATACAAAAAAAAATCTTATTTTAAATTCTGTACTCATAATTTAAATACCGTAATTTAAAGTGTAATAAATTTTATTATCTAAATCAAAAAGACTTCATTTGAGTTAGATTGGTTCATCAGTGTGTTTATTATTTTTAAATTACTGTGATCTGGATCGAAGTACCAAAATTTTAACTTTAACCACCATATTGGCCATATTCCTGAATAGATAGGACTTGTGTGCCTATTATAACTGTGAATTGGAAGTCAAAATCAAAAAATTCGAAAAAAATTGGCAACAGAAGGACGGGCTTCCCGAATACAATAACGTGGTTTTCATTAACATGCTTTTGGTAATGCAGTGCCACACGTTCTCATCTGGTTTAATTTCTCCAATGTACGTGTTTTTTGTTTCTATAAACAAATCATGAAAAATATTTATAAATTTGACCATTGCCGACATTGTTTGACACAATTTCCTACCAAAGTTATTGAAATACCATGTTGTGATTATGTTCCTGTTCTGAAACTTGTTAATGTGCAACTCAATTATGCAAATTAAATTTAACCAAACTTAGAGGGCTGAGACAGTTAAAATTGAACGATTTTTCGAGATAGTCATTCTTAAAAGTACAACCTCTGACAATTAAGTTCGGTGAATGAGTTCACACAACAAAATGCAAAACAGATAGTCACATTACTTTATTATCCTTCGAAATAATCACCCTGGAAGGCAATACACTTTTGGGATCAGGTGTATAAGTCCAGGAAGCTCCTTAGGGGTGGCTTTAAGTTCACGTTTCACATTTGCTTTAATGTCTGGAATGTCTGCAAATGTGTCCCTTTAAGGCCTGTTTCAGGCGTGATGCACTGTATATTTCTTCTTTAATTTTTAACTTTTACTATTGTATTTGTTTGGCTGCTAAAAGTTAGCTGTTGGATTTCAAACTTAATGCACTTGTTTACATTTACAGTATTATTAAATTTTTACAATTAGATCTATGGACTGTTTAATTTGCAGTTTATTGGGGAATTTGTTTAGAAAAATAAAATATACAATTTTTTTTAATATTAGGAACGTTTATTCGTGAGATGTTTGTAATTTATTTTTGAAAAACATGTTCATGAAAAAGTACACTTTAAAACTATAAAGCATATTTTTTTTTAATTCAGAGAATGAACTGGCAAGTTTGAAACAAGAATATGAAAAAAAATCATTGGTCGTTGACACCCAAATGGTTTCACCGGAAGAGCAGGCCAAGTTTTGTGGCGAGATTGAAGATTATAAAAAGAGAAATGGTGAAGTTCGGCAGACAATCGATGACTTGAAAATCTTAATATGGTCAAACGAGACTAAGTTATCTAACTTAATTTCTCAAGTATTAAACAATTTTTTATTTTTTTTTTTGAAATTTAATATCTGTATTTGTTTATGTTATTAAATTTATTTTAATATATTTTAAGATTAATGAACTTGTAAAAGAATATCATGCAAAAGCAAGGGACAATCAACTGATTCCATCTTCTACGGACTGCTTTGAAATTTTCATTAATTGTATAGAAGAAAATTCATCTGATCTCGGTGAAATAAAAAAGAAGCTGGTAGATCATTTACATCATCTTAAGGAGGAGATGTATAAAAAAGAACAAATGAATTTTGATGCTGAAAATAATTATGAAAAGGTGCTTGTTTAGTCAGTTATTATTTTAGTTTTGAGCTAATTTAACATTATTTATTTATTTGAACTGTTAAACATTTTGCTGTCTCAGATGTTAGAAATGGAGAAAAAACAAAAAGAAAAACTTGAAGAGGACACGAAGAAACTTAAGGATTTTGATGAAGATATGGAAATAAAACGGACTGTAAGTTAGGAGGTTGTTATGCAGCAAAACAGAATTTTAACAGTCAGACTGAAATTTACATAAATGGTTTTTAATACACTGAGTGGCCAGATTATTATGATCACCTGATATTTATAGGCAGATTAACTATGATTTCGCGCTGAAGTTGCTAGAGGGCCAGACCAATATAAGCAGGGAAGCAAGTGTTTACAACAAAAATAGAAGTGATTTGTTTCTGAAGATATGGGCAAATGACGCAATTTAACAGCCTTTTGAATGTGGATTATTGGTGGCGCTCGGAGCCATGGAGCAAGTATCAGCAAAACTGCTGCATTCGTTAAATGTTCAAGCATTTCAAATGAGTAAACGAGTTCGAAATGCTTTGGAACCTTAAATGTGTGTTAGCAGTGTAAACAATGCATGCAATGAATAACCTTAATTAAATGTATCTATTAACACAATTATATCACTAGAAGCTCCATAATGCCGAGTCTTAGTGGTTTTCGTAAATCTTCATACAATGAAAAATAATGCTTGCATAAAGTGTTAAAAGACTGGACTGTCAGGCTGGAAAACATGCGAGTTGTGGCTGTCAGCGACTAGTCAGTGTTTGGGCAGAACAGAGTGGCAAGACTGCTGCAAGACAAGAGAAGGGCAACAGTGCATAAAATTATACAGATCTTAATCGGGGATCCTCTCAAAAGATCTCTGAATGCACTGTTTGCCGTACACTGCATCATATGAGATATGGAAGCCGAAAGCCTGTTCGAACACCTTTGCCGTCTGGAGTTAACAAGATAAAACTTCTCCAATTCGCACAGGAACATAAGGATTGGACAGTCGAGCATTGAAAAAAAAAAGCCATGTGGTCCAATGAATTGGGTTTCTAGTTGCTTCATGCATATGGCGGATGAAACTTTGGCTGTTTCCATGAAAGCATGGATCCCGCATGCATGAGTACAACCCTTCAGGCTGGTGGGCGCATTTATGTTTGGGGCATGATATAGGCCCTTTAATTTGTGTGGAACGATTTCTGAATAGCACAATGTACTTAAGTATCAGGAGTGGTTTCAAGAACTTGAGGGAGACTTTACTTTGCTTAGGTGGCCCCCACAATCATCAGATCTGTCTAATTGAGCATTTGTGGGATGAAGTTGAGAGAGCCATCAAGCAGCTGGTTCTACAACCATCAAATCTCACACAACTGGACAGTGCTATTCATCAGGCATGATGTCAGATTCCTCGCAACACCTTTTAACATCTTTGGAGTCCATGCCAAGAAGAATCCATGCATTATTGAAGGTAAAAGTGGCCCAATGAAGTACTGATGGGGTGATCATTAACAATCTGGCCACTCAGTGTATTTTTCTGTATGTGGTTCTGCAGTGGACATATTCCCATATGAAAAATGTGTTTGGGATTGAGATGGCTGATTTGGGATCCTACTTAATGATATTCAGGGCTTATCAAAAGTCATCATCTGATTTCAAAATGCTATAGCTCCACAGCTGTTGATCAAATGATCTGATTTCCATTGGAATAAGGGGATAGTCAAGTTTGGTTCAACTGCTGCTAGAGGTTTCTCAGGGTCGTCTGAAAGGCATAGTGAGGTCTCTTCACTTTTTGTCTAGATGGCAACCTGCTTTCAATCTGGCCAGGTCGTTCCCCTGACCTGACTGTTGTTTGTGATTTTGATTTGAACTTATCATTGTTCTTCGGGAAGAAAAGAAGAAAATTCCTGAAGTATCTATCAAGATCTGGACAAATGTCTTCCTTGGAGAGTAGAGACCATTGTATATTACCCCATTATACATAAAGGGGTGGGGGGTTAGTGGCATGATAATTTACATGGAAGCATGGTTACTTGCTGTTGACTTCTGTGGGACTTTAAGGATTGTGTTTGTGTTTCCCATACCAGCAAATCTAAACGAGCTCAAAAGTCCAATTGCAGCACCATAAACGAAATGACACCAGCCATGGTTCAATATGAATGGGGAGGAATTTGAGCATTGAGTGGGGATCTTATTGAACACTTACAGGCTACCAATGTATAGACTACCATGTCAAAACTTGTGTATATTCTGAGCATTTTGCAACTTGATCCGTGTCTGTATTTTGATTTTTTTAACAAAACATGGAATTTTGAAATCTGATGGAGACTTTTGATATGCCCTGTATAAATGAGCCGACGCTATTCTAAATTAAGGAGTTGGAGTTAAAGGTTTTATGTATGTTTTGACTCCATGGCACTTCAAATTTTACTCTGACTTAACAGGTTTTTGGTCTAAAAAGGAAATTGTAGTTAAAGTGAGATTATTTTGCAAAAATACGGCATAATCTGTAAATTTTTTTTAGGATGGTGAGAAAGATTTAGAGAAACTGAAGCAACAAAAGGCTGATTTAGAAATAGACTCGAAGAGCAAGCATTTGTTCCTTAAACAACTTGAAAAGGAATCACAAGAATTACAGGACTCAGTTTCTCAAAAGACAAAGATGTAAGTAAGCAAATGTGATATTTAGGCTATGTTTAAAAAGTCCAACCGATTTAGACTGCAACTAACCAAATCACGTGATACATTTATGATTGATCGCTTCTGTCATTGTTGCCTTTGTGTATTATAAAGAAGCATCGTTTTAAACAAAGAGCTTGAAATTTTCAAAGCCCAAGCATGAAAAATTGCTATCATATCACTAGATTAGGCCAGTTGTGGTTAGCATCGGTTGGAGTTCATATTCCCTTCTGCACTACAAAGGTAGATGGTTGTTAAGCTAGCTTAGCTTAAAATTCTCACGTAGGGTGTTCACACTATCGCCCTCTCAAGCCTGACTTTCAGGCGATATGGATTAGTGACATGGATCATTTGCTAAATGATTTCCTAGTGAACTTCTAGGAATAATCGGCATTGCCATCTGATAGCCTTTTAATTATATTTAAAAAATAATTAATTATTGATTAAACTTGTTCCATCATTTATTCATTTAGATTTTTCATTGTTTATTGATAAAAATTGCTTCAGCTATCTCAACAAAGCTAAACAAGAAAAGCTACCACCCCATTCTTCGAATAAACTGCCCTGGCTGACTGTACATTTATACTCACTAGAGAACCATATGAACCTGTACCTCAGTTTCACACCAAATTGAAAATGTTACTCACCTAAAGTTACTATTGATGCTTGCAAAATAAGAAATCACGATATTCAAAAACTGTGAAAACGAAAAAAAATTGAGGCCCCTCCCCTCTCTCCCTTTCCCAGATTCTTTAAGGAGACCAAACAAATGATAATCACTGGAAGCCAGGTCTGGACTATACTATAAGGGGCATGGGGCAACATCACCTAATCCATTTTGGCAAGAGTTTTTGCTGTTAAAGTTGCCATGTGAGGCCAAGCATTGTCATGGAGAAGAATGACATTTCCAAACAATATCTCGGGTCGTTTTTTGCAAATGGTGTTGGTATTAAAGTTTCATCCCATGGGATGATTGAATGCAAATTACACCTGTTCACAGATCGACACACATATCTACTTATGATCAACGGTCAGCTGTCAAAGAACCCATCTCGCATGGACTTTGCAGAAGATTAATTGCTCATGTGTGATTGTCTCAATACTATTGACACTGATGTTCATCTGTCACAATATCCGATACTGTTACTTGTCAGTTTCCAAAAATAGCTTGCTCAACGCATGTGATATGCACTGGTAGGATTGCAGTCGAAATACAAATCCGTGGATTGCATTTTCACCAGCTCTCGTTCTTTGCCAAACTCTTTCACGTGACATTGTTTCTTTCCCATAGTTTCAGCAAGTTTAAGGTTCTCATTCACAAGAAATTTGATTATACACGTTGTACCACAGCTAGAGAGACTCCTTGCTGCCATGTTTTCTGCAGGTGCTGTGCATACATCAAATACGTCGTGCCGAATGCAGGATACTCAAAAATGGATTACGTAATGTTCCCTGAAAAGCATATTGTGCTAGAGTTATTTCTTGATTTTATATGCACAAAAGTCTTGGTCAACCTTGAACGACCCTTGTATTTTTAGTTATTCCAGTATACTTTGCATTTTCCAGAGTAAATTTTATTAATAAAAATAGATGATTTAAAATGACCCTTTTAAATAATTAATTGAATATTGATTATTATTATTATTATTATCATTATTTTTTTTTTTCAGGAATGAAGCTAAAGTTTTGGAAAATGAAAAGAAGAAAAAAGAATTGGACGAGTCTTTTATCGCTTTATGCAATCGGATGTTAGAAATGAAAAAGAAAGTTCAAGAGGTGCGGTAATAATTTTTAAATGCGAATTCTGTTGTTTTCTGTAGTATTAAAATGAATAAAATGTTTCTTTGCAGGAATTTGAGAATCTTGACTACGTGGCTGTTTCATACACTGAAGCTTTATCTTTTGATCCATCTAAAATCTCATGAATTTCTTGGAAAAAAATATTTTTTTTACATATTTATTATTTCGTTAACTGTTTGTAATATTTACATATAAGATTTTATTTTTTATTAAAATTTTACTAAAATTTTTTTTATTATTAATTTTTTAATTTTGAATTGTTTTAAAGCTCAATGAAACATGCAAAACTTTACTGAAAAAAGTACCAATCATGGCACAATAATTGATAAATTTTCAACTGAAGTACTGTATATTCTTTTCTATAAGTAGGCCTCATGGAAAAGGGGAGTAATAATTTAAATCTAATATTTTAGAGCAGTTTTTAGGCCAAAAAATTATGAAAATTGCTGTCATGACGTTTCTGTGCGCAGGCCTTTTGTCTAGGTTGTGTTGCCCTGGCGCGGAAAAGTCACCTGACCTTACTAGTCCGAATAACAATGTAACCTTGATTGTTTCCATCTTGGATTTTAACAATCGATATTTTTTAATCGAGTATAATTTAGGGTGATTAAGAACTATAATTGCGCTCTTCAGCATCCATACAATCTGCTTATCCCATGGACGTCAAGAGGCCAAGAGGGAGTGGAAAGAGGATCGACGACTAGAAGACCGAAATGGCAAATTCTGATAGAAGGGTCTGAGAGAATGCAACCAAAAGAGAAAAACTGAAGAAATTCTCAGTATGACAGAATACTTCTATTAAGGTAAATATAAACCAGGATTAAAGTATGGGAACACCTCTAGGATCATAGAACAAACAGGAAAGGTTTATTTTCAAATGGAAAATATATACTCAAAGTGAACCAATAGCCAAAATCTAAAATACAAATCTGACACAGTACTTTCAATGAAAGAATTATTGTACTTTTATGCGAGGGGTTTTTAATGTGTATTCCATTTCCAAAAATACAGACTCATTTTCGTATATGGAAGTCAACATTGAAATGTGCAATGGAAATCCCTATTTTTAATGGTATTTTCAGACTGTAAACAACATTTGAGAAATATAAACTGGAGATGAACCTCCAAATATTAGGTAATGTTATTGTTTGAAAAAATAGAAGGAAAAATTCTGCAACCTGGATTCAAATCGGGAACCTCGAGTGTTAATATGCTCGACACCTCTACCAACTGTCTGTGCTAGTCCAATTGGTACAGCACAGAAATTTTCCTTCCTTTTCAAACAATATCATTACCTAATGTTTGGAGGTTCATCTCCAGTTTATTAATAAGTTTTTGAGACAAGTTACACTATTCAGACCCCTCTAGAGCCTATTTTCTTTACTCTCTCATGGTCCCCATTCCTCCCGGCTGACTATTTCCCTTCATTTGGCCTCCAGATTTCCTTCCGATCTTCCACCCCTTTATCGTACCTTAAACCCTCTCACTGTACTGACACCATGTTATATAGATCATGGGGAAGAAATTTTTGCAATAAAAATTTTAGTTCAAATTTCAACCACTAGGTGAAAAAGCGCATAAAGAACAAGAAACACACAAAATTATATATTCATAGCATTTGTTCAATTTGTCACAATCACACGTTAAAATCGCGTTAGTGTTTCAACAGTAGCATGAAGGATTTCTTGAGGAATTGCAGTAACATGGAGTTTTATGCTTGCTTTCAATTCAGTCTGTATGCTTCCTCCATAAATACGATCTTTCAGGAATCCCCACAACCAGAAGTCACAGGGATTCAAGACCGGAGAACAAGGAGGCCAGGCAGTCGGGAAAACTCGAAATTACCTGATCATCTCCAAAGTGGGCACAAATCTGTTCTTTCACTTGTCGGGCAATATGGAGTGTTCCACCATCTTGCATGAAGACTGCCTCTAAACGTTCTCGTCATGATCTGTAAATTAAGGTGGTTGTTGAACTATTCCATCCCACCATTGGTGTATCAGATTAATGAAAAAGATCACTATAGAGGGCGAACCTTCTCATCGGGTCTGCTATTCGCAATGTTTAAAACCAATATTTATTGTATTTTATCAATTATTTTAAACCATGTTCAATAAGTAAGGCTAAATAAATAAATATTTGCTGACCTTAGGGTCCTAATTTTATTCGTATTTCTATCAGACTGGATACCACCAGTGGCAGAAAAAGTCATTAACCTTGTTTTTTTGTCTAGTTCAACGACCACCTTTAATTTACAGATCATGGTTCTCGTTCTTGTAAGGCAGAAATGACTTGCTGCTGCAGAAGTTTGCGAACAGGCATCCATGATGGAACACCTTTTAGGGCCTAAGTGTTCTCCTCAAAGAAAAATGGGCTAAGAATGAAATCAGCAGTAAAACCACACCATGCAGCAATGAAATCAAAATGCAGAGGCTGTTTATGTACAACATTAGGACTTGCAGTACCCTAGTACAGTTCTGAGGATTCGCTGCTCCATCTAAACACAGAATGTTCCAAGGCAGTGAATTGTCAACTATTCTGGCTAAAAACCGGCAAGCAAAATCCATGCGTTGATCCAGTCTTGAGGGAACAGCTTTTGCACCACATGGATCTTGTATGGAACTGGATCCAGCAACATCGACTTCTTCCATATTTCATTTGAAATCTGTTTCCGCCCTCTTCCTCTCAGCTCATCCAACTCTCTAGTTTCTTCAAATTTAATAATCATCTTTTTCAAATCATTACTTGCCAAACGGCCTTTTCGTAGTCTTTCAAGCTTAGAAATTCTCGCAGTGCAGCAGAACCATCACTGCAGTTCTGATAAAATAACTTGACCAGTAAAGCTCTTTCTTCTGTAAAAGCATGATGAACTATTTTACAGATGATTAATGGGTTTTTAAGGCGTTTTAAGCTTTCCTGATTGGCTTAGTGCCCTTTGTTGCATAAGCAAAAACCAATAGTCAAAATTTGAACTAATTTTTTTGTTGCAAAAATCTCTTCGCTGTGGTCTATGTAACGTATATTCCAAGTTTCATCAAAATCCGATCAGCAGAACTGGCTCCAGAAGGGTCTAAATAGTGTTACTTAATTTATAACCATCCTGTATTTGCTGCGTATTTACCTTTATATATTATGTGCCTTTATTACTAAAAGCAACTAGTTCATATTGTCACCTATGGAGGGGGGGGAAAAAAAAAAAAATAAGTTGGGTTAGGTCTTTCCGAAAGGAAACATCCAACGAGCATAAATCTTGGCTATCCAATGACCGAAAATCGATCCTCGCCGACCATCTTATAAAACGGAAACGCCAAATGGAAATTATCGATAAAGTTATGCATATCCTCAAGATTGAAAGAAGATTCTCACAAAGAAATCTAAAAAATCCGGAAAAATATCCAAAACGTTTCTAATAAAATATAAAATTACGAGGTGCACTAGAAAAGTTAAGAGTCTGACTTTTTCAATTTATTCTTTTTACACATCGAAGTTATCCTTTTCAAAGTACAGGGTGATCCAAAAGTCGCGAAAAACTTTAAAACTCAATAATTCGCACAGGAACGCAGATAAAAAGATTGTTTTCCCATTCTTGAATTTAATTTCGATGTATCTTTTTTTTTGTGAGCATTTATTGCTCTTTCGAGATACATCGGTAAGCCTTTATATTTCTACTTTTCATAGTGTTAGTGAATGATTGTGAACTGTAAATTGTAATTAATACTATGAATTAAATATATTTAAAATAATTAAAAATTAAAAAATTTACCATTAAAAAAAACAAAAACAAACAATGATTGAAATGAAGTCTTCTTCTTCTTCTTCTATGACAGCCCCACAAATCCGTCCAGGATCCTTGGCTGTATTAACCTATAAACAAGGAAAAGGACATAAGATACAATAGGTTCGATTTTATTAACTCATTTTTTTTTTTTTTTTTTGAGGTGTTTTGTGGAGTTATGTGTTTGGTATAGTGTTCAATGTGTGAGAGTAACTTAAAAGTTGAGTGCGGAGAAACAAGAAATTAGCGATCCAATAACGTCCCCAGCAATTAGGGTTGAAGAGGGGGAGTGTTCAGACTAAGAGGAAGGAGTCAGACATTCAAGCAGGCCAGCTTTGTCGTACTACTGGATACATAAAAGACTAAAGATCTGGGTATGGTTGGAATTGGATTCTAAATTTGGGTTTGAGTATGGGCTTGTTTGTATTTAACAGTGACTGAGTTGAGTATCTATTTTTTGAAAAGTTATAATTGTTGTTATTGACTTTTTTGGTTTGATTTGGTAAAGGTTGATCTAGGGCTGACGGTTTTAATTGAAATTCTCATATCGGAAAGGTTGGAAGAAATTGGAAATTGGGGAGATTTGAGAGATTAGAGACAAGTAGGTTCTGGTCTTTCCATTTACTCGTAAATGGCCGTAATATAGTTAGATTGTCAGATACGTGTTATTTTATTATTATTATTATTTTTTTTTTTGTTTACTATTATTATTAACTGTTACTGTTGTAACTGCAATGGTTGTGCGTCTATTTGTTGTTGTGTATGAATCTGTTGTACCAGTAGTTTAATGGGAGAAGAAAACTGGCGGAATAAACCCGATGTAATTAGGAAAGATTTCAGTTCCAGGAAGATTACACGTTGGAGATGGGCTTTCTCCACCGTGAATAGTAGTAACTTCTCTATAGAGAACTCTATTCCTAAGGAGAGAAATGTTGTCTTTAAGCGTGTACGGAATTGTTCTGTTTGTCTACATTCCATCAGGATATGTGGTAGTGATCCCACTTCTCCACAGCTTCATGTGTCAGAGGGAATGAGGTGCAACTTATGGAGGTATGCCGGGGTTGGAACATGGCCTGTTCTCATGTTGAAATGAAGTCGGATTTTTTCCCAGGAAAAAAAATTAATGCTAGAATTGTTCGTTTTTTGGCCAACAGATGGCGTTGTCAGGTTACAGACATCAGTTTATGCACATTTTCAAACCATATAAAAAGAGCAGCTCTCGCTGCAATTGCTATTTTCGAATGATGATAGTGATAGTTTCGTCTCACTAAAAGTTAATCCGGGATCTTAGTCTGCGTAAACTGACGCACTAGAGTGGTTATAAAGGCACTCTAACGTTTGTAACCTGACAACGCTATCTGTTGGTCAAACACCAAACAATTCTAGCATTAATTTTTTTTTCCAGGAAAAAAAAAAAAAATCCTACCTCATTTCAATCGTTTCTGTGTAAACAATCTTTTTATCTGCATTCGTGTCGAATTATCGAGCTTTAAAGTTTTTCCTGACTTTTGGATCAATCATCCTGTAGTTCCCTTGGGTAGCAAACAACACACAGATGGAGGCGATTTTTCCATTGATTGTAAGCACTCCTGGAAGGCTTTTGCTCGTTGGTTACGCTCTTCTTGATATTATTCAAAATACCAACATGGTACCCTTTCAAATGGCTTTTCAGGGAATAAAAAAGTCATACGGACTGAGATCCGGCGAATGACTATTGGGGGATCACAGGAACGCTTTTTTTCCTCCAAAAATTCGTTGATGGGAGATGGAAGATTGCTGGGTGACATGGGGCGTTGTCGTAGTGCAGCATCCAAGAGCCTGGATGGATGGTAACCGGTTGAAACTAACTCACTAATCCTTAGAGCAGGGTTCCCATGACGTCCGTTTTTGAAGTTGAAGGTCTTCTCGCACGAAGTTCGTCTTCCTCTTCTCGGCCCTTTAAAAAGGCCTTGTGCCACCAAACTCTTGTACTCTAAAGCGGGGAGAACACATAGCGATTTAGTCAAGCGGTTGACTAAGTCAACGACAATCTCAGTTACGGACGAAAATGTGATCTCAAATCCTCAATCGTGATCACAAACATGTCACGCAAATTCTCGCAGCGCATGCGCAAGGAAAGTTAAAGTTAAATATTAAATTGCCTTGTAATATTTGTAAAAAATATTAAAAAATTTTCTTTACTCACCTCTATAAAAGGGATGAGATTTCTATCTTTATTTAAATCCAGTGTAACTGAAACCACGTCTCGTCGCCATAATCTCAGTGATGACGTATTGTGTAACGCATTCTGATTGGCTGCTTTCGCTTGATTAAGTTGTCGTTGATCTAGTCAAACGAAATTTTATAGTGACTAGAGTCAACGGCGATTTCTTCATTTCACCCAACTTAATCAAACGAAAACAGTCACTGACTAGATCAAGGGTTTTCCGTTGATAAAATCGCTACGTGTTCGCCCCGCTTTCGTTACAGTAGCGGATTCTCCAAGCTTTACAGAAAACTTGATGGCGCAACGTTGCTCAAAATTTTGCCGGTCCATTTGCGTAACGCTTCTCACAAATGCTACTTCACTTCAGATGCTTTCAACAATCGCGTAGGAACTGGGAGTTCAAACCACTGCAAAGTCTACGTCAGGAGTTCTCACTGCTCTATGAAAGGGGAGGTAGTAGCGTTCTCGGTTTGCTCCCAGTATTGCCAGTCTCATTACTTTTCTAATGCACTTTGTAATTTTGAAAAAGACCCTGTCCTCGATGTTATCAATATTGTCACACTAAACGCGCCATTGTCATTAGCTTGCTTTGTAAGTGCACTAATCTGTGCCCTAGTACCTGATTGGTGGGCACCTGTTCTGTAACTACATATTGTCTGATAGTGGTTACACTGCTTAGCACGCCAGCTTCACTAAATCCTACCATATTTTTAATTCTGGTCCCTTTCTTGTGTTCATTCTTAAAAGCAATATTGGCCATTATGCAGTTACTTCTAGTTGCCTTTTTTCTTGTGGATGGTCACAATGATGGTTTTCTTCTATGCCATTGGTACTTGCTAGTAAGTAGTCAGATGGCATAGAAGAAAAGTGGGTGAGTGTAGTCGATACAGCAAGATATCCCCCCCAGTCTTGTTTGCTTCTGGTCCACTCCTGGCGCTTTCCCATTCTTTAGTGGTCGAGTGGCTTCTTTCACTTCCTCGGTTATTACTTTGGGTCCCTGGGAGATTGATGGTCGGTGGGTCTCCATGTGGGTTCTGATTGCGCAGTTCAAAAAATTTAGCCTATTATTGATCGCATGTAAGTCTTATCTAACTTCTTTATATTGTTGTGAGTGTATTTGGTCGTCCTACTCGATTTTCATAGGCTGATGGGCGCGATACTCACACTTCGATGCTGCTTCTTCAAGGTCTATTATCTGATTTCAGTATCCCTCTCGCTCTTCTCTCATCCTCAAGTGAATTTCTTGTTTGAGTTGTTGATAACATTCATAATTGACTAATTTTTTCCAAGCATTAGTCTGATATCCAACGTGGACACAGTGGTTGGGTACATTCCAAGATGGCATTGGCAATTTGTTCTCTTTCAACTATATCCTTCGATATTGCAAAACATTTAGATAAGATGATCTGGTACTCCTATTGACAGATGGCGTCTGTCAGTAAATTTTTGCTGATGGGGCAGAATCTACAGCAGAACCCCGTTAATACGTGACCGCTTAATACGTGATTTTCCTTTGGTCCCTTCCCCTTGAAAGCTATTTCTATGTAAATTCAGCCTGTTAATACGTATCTTTTTTTCACTGATCCCGCATAATACGTAATTTTTGGCTTAAAAAATTAGGAAATGCATTCATTAAATTATTTGCAGAAGTTTTTAGTCATGCGATATTCAATGATGTTCCGCGAATTCTAAATTGGTTCCTTCAGAAATCAACAATGGCTCACGTGTTCTTCCATAGTCGAATGTCGAATTGTTCTATTGGACATAAACAGCAAAGCACGGCATTAAATGAGGAGGAAATAGTCCAGCAATGTCGCAAAGGAAATCGAGAGAAAGATAATGATGAAGAAGGCAGAGACGTTATCGTGCAGTCTGTGCCTTCAAAAGAGACGTATGTTGTCGATTTTAGACAAGATTCGGTCGTACTGTGATAATGTTCCACCTGATCTTCTACACTGGCATTGTACTTTAAAGAATGTAATTTATAATAATTATATACAATCATGTAAACAGACTCAAATAACAGTTCTTTCCAGAAATAAATAAATAAAATGTATTAGGTAACCACAAAAGTTCTTGCCGTTTTTATGTTGCCATAAAAGGAAGTGATAGAAGATATGCAAATGAGTGTACAGTGTGGTCCAAAATCTGTCAGGAAGAGCAGGAAGGGATTAGCCTGTATAAATACAGGGCTGTTGGGCATCACATCTCGTGCAGAAGTGAAGACAAATGGAGGTATCGAAGGAGATGGTTAGGTGTTGTTTGCTTTACGACTTTAAGGTGGGGTTGTCAGCAGCAGCATCAAGTCACCGAATGTGTCACCGAATCTTTGAGGATGATACTGGGAATGAAAGCACCGCAATGCATTGGTTCCAGAAATTCAGGTCGGGAGATTTTGCCATTTCTGATGAACCCCTTAGTCTAGTGTGTCTGGTGGACTAGACGCCAAATGGTTCACTACGAGCTGCTATCAACTGGTCAAACCATTACTGGGGACCTGTACTCCCAGCAGTTGGAACGTGTGCAACAGGCATTGCAGCAGAAGGAGCCAGCATTGGTGAATCGCAAAGGGGTACTCTTCCTTTATGACAATGCCTGGCCACATGTGGCGCGGGTGGCCAGGGAAACCATAGAGCGGCTTGGCTGGGAAACTTTGTGTCATCCACCTTACTCACCAAATCTTGCTCCAACGGATTATTACCTTTTCAATTTTCTGGACAAGCATCTTCGTGGAAAATATTACACCAATGATACAGAGCTGCGAAAGGCACTAACGGACTTCTTTGAGTCTAAGACCGGCAAGTTTTACAGGGGATTGATCAACTGGAGACACGTTGGCAGAAGGTGCTAGATGCCAATGGGGATTACTTTGGGGACTAGCGATACGCTACTTTTTGTGTACATCATTTTGTTTTCCGGAATTAAAAACTGCAAGAACTTTTGTGGTTACCTAGTATAAAAAGATGCATGTTTCTCAAGCTTATCTTGTAACACAACACATTTGAGTTTTTCAGTGAATGGACAAACAATTTTTCAATCCCGGATAATAATCCTGGATAATACGTAGTTTTTGCTCGGTCCCTTGAAACACGTGTTAATGGGGTTCTACTGTACTCTGATCTGGACCAGAACCGCAGTCAGGCTCCCCTCATTCCATGGATGTCTTTTAGGCTGAACGGCACTGAGAGGTTGATTAGAACGTAATCCAATATTGTCGAATCCTTACCTGATGGATTAACACACTGTGAATTAGTGTATTCAGGGACATGGGAAATCAAATCGTTGTATGTGATGAAGGATATGAGGCGCAGTCCATGTCGTTGATATCCCTGTGGTCGAATTTGCCCATTGTCTTCTCACGGGTGGGACTGCGGGCCAGTTCATTATTTACTTTCTCAAATGAGTCTTCTCAATTGAGTCTTCTGCAACAATGAACTTACATTGTTAACATGAAGACTTGATTGCAACAATGTCATTGTATTGTTGCTGAACACTCAGTTGAGAAGTCTCAGCTGAGAAAGTAAATAATGAACTGGACCTGTATATACCAACGTGAGCGTTGAAATCTCTCGCTTTGAATATTGGCTCATTTTGTGGGATTGGGTCCAGATGTATTGAAGTTAGTTGCAAACTCGCCCTTGGTTGAAGCTGATCTTAATTTGAGAGTAGTCAGAGAAGTGTACAACTCTGGCAGTTTGGCTGTCCATCAAATTAACATCCATCCTCCTACCATTTTTATCTCAAGAGCTTGTCCTGAAGGCAGCAGTGCTGATGCGGCCTTCAAGACCGTCGTATCTATGTTTAAAATGTACAGATATCATTGATAACTAAGAGTAATTGAAACGTCATTGCGTTGTGATTGATTTGAAATGAAGTAATGCTCATCCAGATCTTCTCCGTAAATTTATTTCAGTAAACTTTTTCCGAAATAAAGTGAAAGTAAAACATTTCTTCTAACCAGCTGGAGATGCTGTGAAACTAAAATAGCTTGTGAAAATCCAATCTCCGTCTGGTTATATACAGGGACTGGACAAAATAATATGAACACCTTTGATTTTAGACGTTTTGTCGAATATCTAGAAAAATACTTGACGAATTAGCCTAAAACTTCCGGGATGTAAAGAGCATGTTGCACATCATCGTACATTTCAGCGAAAGTTTTATCCTGTTGGCAAATAGGGGACCAGCAAAAAAATAATGTTTGGGATCATCCTGTAAAAAATAATGCTTGAAATACGTTGTAGCTGTAGCATATGCTTAAGAGGCCTTTTTTACTTATGGGTTCATTTGTATGAGAATATCACGTATGTTCATAGAGATAAAGGTTTCTTTAAAAAAAAAAATCGAAATTGTTTTCGTAAGTTCTTCGTTTATCCCAATGCAATGCCATTTTCAGGAAACTTGACAAACTACAGTAGAGACAACACCCTGCAATCAGAATATAAAATATTAAATATTTGATGAAATATGAGCATTTTTACTAAATAATGTTTAACTGCGCATGCGCAAGCGTTACCAAGATGTCTTTTCCATAATTTATTAGCCAAATGTATAGAGCTACTCTTATAAAAAGCCCAACCAAATATCGTGAAAATTCAGAAAGATATCACCGATAGAATGAGTTGAATTTCATTTGCTCTCGGAAGTAAACAAAACGTTAAGGCGTTTTCACCAAATTTTTAGGGTCATAAGAGCGAAAGGCGGGCCTACGGCATATTGACTTTCATATCAGCGTAAGGAGAAGTTGATATTGGTGTCCAGTCAGATATTTCTTGAGATCCCCAAACACGTGAAAGTCACATGGGCATAAGTCAGGCCTGTAAGATGGATGTTACATTGCTTCCCAGTTGAACTTTTTGATGAGATCGACAGTTGCCTTCGAGGTGTGAGGACGCGCGTTGTCGTGGAGAAGAAGCACTCCTTCTGTAAGAAGATGCTTGCATTTGATGGCCGCGCACAGTGCCTTCAGTGTTTCCCGATATCGTGCTGCGTTAACTGTGGTGCCTTTTTCAAGAAAGTCCAGAAAAATCGGGCCTTTGCGATCAAAAAACACGGTCAACGTCACCTTCCCCGTGCTTTTTTCGATTGCTTTTTATTTTTTCGGTAGTGGTGACCATAATGCTTCCATTGACGACTTTGACGTTTGCTTTCGGGCTGGAAATGAAAGCACCAAGTTTCATCCCCTGTAACGATTCTGTCGAGAAAACTCTCTCCTTCCTGTTCATAGCGAGTCAAATGTTGCAGGGACATGGCCATTCGAACTCCAAGTTGTTCTGATGTCCAATGATGCGAGACCCATTATGCACAGATTTTTCTGTAGTGCAGATGGTTCCTGATAATGGAGTGAACAGTTCCACGACTAAGGCCAGTTTTAGCAACCACGACATCGATTGTCATTCTTCTGGTTTCCTTTAAGACAGCGTCAATTTTGGCTTTGGAATCATCCGTGATGGCGCGGTTTGCTTGTCCAGGTCGTTGATCATCTTGCAATGATGACCGTCCCTCCGAAAACCTCTTGTTCCATGCCCAAACACGAGTGAAGGTTAGGCAGTCATTTCCATGGACGTTCTGCATACGACGATGAATTTCAGAAACTGAAACTCCTTCACATGTCAAAAAACGAATTACTGCTCTCTGTTCCTGCTTCGTTGACTTCAGTTTTTTGTTTGGACGAAGCGATCACTGGCAGAGCTTCAAAGCGCGAGCTATCGTTCTTTCTCACGTGATGCAACACTTGCAACCTATTGTTCAATTTGCACGTGGGGTTTCGCAATTGTTGAAAACAAAAACTTACAATCCTACACGTCGTCTTTTTTTCCCCACACAAATTTTCGTTTTCATTTGTCGTCTTTTTTTCATATTTAATATTTTACTATTCTGATTGCAGGATGTTGTCTTTACTGTAGTTTGTCATGTTCTTGGAAATGGTATTGCTTTGGGTTGAAAATCCTGCATGTTATAAACAAAAAACTTACGAAAACGTTTCTGTTTCTCTCCTTGAATATACGTGCTATTCTCATACAAATGAACACAGATAAGTAAAAGAAGCCTCTTAATCATATGCTACAGCAACAACGCATTTCAAGCTTTATTTTTTACAGGGTGATCCCAAACATTATTTTTTGCTCAATTTACTGCTAATCCCTATTTGCCTTCGGGACAAAATCTTTGCTGGAATATATGATGTGTAACATGCTCTTTACACCCCTGAAGTTTCAGGATAATTCGTTAAGTATTTTTCTAGATATTCGACAAAACGTCTAAAATCAAAGGTGTTCATATTAAAGAATAAATCAGATCTTCAGTGAGGGTTTTATTGTACGCAAACCTCAGCTGTTCAAATTAATGATGAAAAACAGGAAAGAAAATTCTGCAGCCTGGATTCGAACCAGGAACCTTTGGCTAAGACCGCCAACGCGCCAATTCACAACACAAACTTTCAAGCTTTTTACAGGCGTAAATTTTATCCTTCCCTCTCAAGGGTCCTACACCGGCAGAGTTCCTGTCAAAAAAAAAAGAAGCTCGAAGATATTTCAATAATTATTCATTATGTTCCTGATGAATACAGAGAATTTTACAAAAACATTTTAACCTGGCCAACTTCAAATACACGAAGGAAGATGACAATGAATAAGAGAGACAAAAGAGCACTTATCTAATAGGACTTGATTTTTGAAAAAAAAAGATAGTAAAATTTGTAACAGTAGTTATTGAACATCTTTTTAAAAATCGATAAAGATATTTGTTTAAGTAATAAAACCAAAAATGTATAATTAAAGGCAATTCTTAATTGTAAATTGAATTTTTTTTTACTACCCAAACCTCATTGAGATTAAAAAGGAAAAGATTCCTTCAACTTTGAATGCATTCAGATTTCACAATATTAATATTATTAAAAATTTAATGCTACATACTGAAAACTCAAATACTCCTTTAAAAATGAACAATTATACGTTTTTATATTTGGTTGGTAGTTAAGACGGGAAACAGTTTGTTTTTCCGAAAGTTACTCCGATTGGAATCTTTTCCTTTTTAATCTCACCCATTCAATTTCTAAAAACGACATTAATAAGCAAATGTTAAAATTTTAGCTTCGTTTTTTGTAGTTCTGTATCGATTTTGAGTTGTTACCCTTGTGTACTGGCAAAGCTGTGAGGATATTTAATAGAAGTCTATGAAGAAGTTATAAAAGAAATTTTAAAAATAATATATCTAGGCAATACAAAATTACCAAATTAAATTTCAATAAATAAATTGTAAAAGTTGCTTAATTTGAAGCTACGCTATTTTTTTTTTTTATAAAAAGTTAATTTCTGATAGGCTTCCTTTCAGAATTAATTTTTCTACAAAAAAGTAAAAAATTTGATAACGAGTCTAGCACATAACATAACAATGACTGCTATATTTTTATTAATTGCGTTTAATAGACAAAATTCAAGAAATGTGTCTTCAGACGTCTTCTATCGTCTCTTCCCGAGTGAAAAGTCTAGGAGAGATGATAGCTTAAAAAATTGCTAAATTTTACATACGAATTAAAATAAAAAAAATTAAAAAAATTAAAAAAATAAAGTATGCACTTTTCTCAACTCTTTTAAGTTGGAGAACCTTCAAAGAATTTAATTATGAATAGTCTATTTTTAATGTCTCCAAGAACTCTGTATTTAGTGAGCAATAAATCGATCGAATAAACGCGTGGAAGGAGAAGGGCGTTGAGTGTTCAGTTGACTTCGGGATCTTACCACGGGATTACATCCACAGGTAGCAGCGGAAAGGCAATCGCTTTCTGTGGGAATAGCATTTAATAAATTGTAACATAAAAGAGAAAAAAAAAACCCAGTAAACTCAAACAGAACATATCACCTTCTACAGGTAAGGTTCACGACTCGCTCTTTTTTTTTTATTTTTCTTTTTTTTTTTATAGCTTTCCCCATTGGCTTACGCGATCTAATTCAGTTTTTTGTTTGTTTATTGTTTTTTTTTAAGTTAAGAGTATCAGTTCATTTTAATTGTATACTGTAAGGTTGTTCTTAAGAAATATCATTTTGAGATAAAAAAATAAATAAATAAAATAAAATTCATTATAATTTCAGCCTTTTTGACAGCTTTCTAAGTCAACTATTTTTAAAAAAATTCTTCGCTTGATTCAATGCATTCGAGCCGTTACAATGTGTCTCTTTGTGAAATCATTTATTTTTCTCTCTTTTTGTGATAGAAATGAAGCAATACTGCAAATTTTCCATTATGTGATCGGTATTTTGATATTTCAAATAATTTAAAGTTATTTTCGTATGGAATTTGAAAAGCTGCGATTTCGTTTTGAAAAGACATTGGATTTAATACATTTCTTCATAAAAATATATCTCAGACTTTCTTGCATATTTATAAAGAACGCTACAGAATCTCGTATTTGAAGAAAAAAAAATATATTCGGTGCTGTGAAAATACAAACTCATTTCTAGTAGGTGGTTTATTCGGTAAATGGTGTTTTACATTCATTTTTTTTAGGTTCTTACGGTTGTCTACAGAAATAATTGCATACAATTAAGAGTACATAATGATCCTTTACAATTTTAAAGGATAACGCTTAAACGATTGAGTAAAAATATTTTGAATTTTATTTATTTAGTTACTAATTA
Source organism: Rhysida immarginata (assembly GCA_023313115.1). Taxonomy (NCBI): domain Eukaryota; kingdom Metazoa; phylum Arthropoda; class Chilopoda; order Scolopendromorpha; family Scolopendridae; genus Rhysida; species Rhysida immarginata. The sequence continues at coordinate 4,768,611 of JAHWFO010067154.1, forward strand.
GATTTTTCCTCCCCAGGAAAGAATCGTGAAAACAAGACCCTAACTACAAACCAACAAAAAGCGATTCTAGTAAAAACAAGTTCGTAGCACTTGCTCTTCCTGTTTAATTTTCAAAGCCGCTAGCTTTAATCCAATTACTTTTCATGTTTGTTTTTTTTTCTTTTAAAAATAAAAAAACAAGTTGTCCGCATTGTACTAACCGGAAAGCAAAATTAGTTTCCTTCAGCTTGCATGACAAAACAGAATCAAAACAAAGTCATATATGCACACACTGAAACCGAATGTTACTTTATAAATTGTACCTCCTTCCCATTAGCGAATAAAAACATTTGATATTTGTAATCAAAAGATTAAAAAAAAAGAAAAAGAAAATGCTTTCAATCAATGCCAACTGCGAGTATCGTCATAGAAACCCGGACAATTGACTCGCCTGAATTAGCCTATTGAAAATGAGCTGTTTTATCAAAGGGGACAACCTTAGAACAAAGAAGAAATAAATCATGCGTCTGTCTGGTCATTGACAAAAATAAATATTAAACTATCGAAAGGATGCGACTTAATAGCTGTTTCCATAACAAAGCCTATTCACTGAAAGAATGCTATGCATTTCTATCGAATTCCTCTAAACTAGCTGATTTGTGAGCATATCACAAAACACTTGAAAATTCATAAGAGGTACTTTAGAGGCAATGAAGTATCTTGAAATGAAAACAATAAAACTTATCAACAACGGTATGATTCGCATTGATTATTGCTTATTTAAACATACGCTAAAGGGTTTGAATATTCTAGCACGTTGCTTATATAAAATGCACACATATATAAGAAAATATTCAACATTTTGCTGCATGCATTTTTTAATTAAATTCAAATAACATTCGAAAAATAAATCGGAAAAAATATTCAAATATTAGTTGTTCATAATTATTGGCGATCCTGAGACATATTTAAAATAACGACGAAGAAACCCATGTTATTCAGAAAAATATCTGCCCTCGGCAGCAATTACTTGTGCTCAGTGTGATTTCAGTGCAAAAATGCTGCACTGGCAGAAGTTGGTTAGTGAACCGTTTGCCCCTCAAGAAGTGTAATTATGATGGGCCAAGTCAAGTGAATTCGCAGGTTGAAGAAGGATATGGCCGCTACTTCTCCGCATTGAGATATCTCAGTTGCGCTGGTATCTGATTGTTTTTGAGGTACCTGTGCATTCATCTTTTTTCCTGCCCTAACTAGAAGATTGAAATCATTAAAAAGCTCGTGATTGGTGGTCCAAAAATTTAATCATAGTGTTTCGTTTTGCTTTTAATATTTTCTTTGAAGAATGTGCCAAGTGATACGGATGCCACAAACTAGTCTTCCTAGGCAGTTGTTATTTTCCAAGCCGGTGGGTAAGAGACCAAGGGGTCGGCCTAGAACAGGTGGCTAGACTACATGGAGAATCTAATTCGAGTCGCTTGGATACAACCAGGGAGGACATGCAACTGATGGCGGAAGATCGCGATCGCTGGAGATCCTCCATAGGGCTGCTGCCCCCGCGACCCTAACGGATAAGCGGGTTTGAAAAGTAAGTAAGTAAGAAGGATATTGTACTCCAAGACGTTGATTTTCTGCATGTTTCCAATAGATCCGTATTGTCGGTTGTATTTCATCGTGAAAGCTGGGACATTTGTTTCGGTGGTTCGCCTGAGTCGCTCTTCGCTTTCTGATATCCATTTTTCATCGACATAAGGATTCGATGTAGAAAAAAAGCGCACGCCTCACGTCTTTGGAGGGCAAGATGTCGTATCTTCTGCTGCTTGGTGAAGTCGTGTGGAATCCAGGTATTCGGGTTTTTTTTAACCTTCCCCATGGTTGCTAGATCACGTATTGTAGACGCTGGTTTTTCTTCAATTTTCTGCTTTATCTGTGTCGGCCTGTTTCTTAGATTTCCACATTATTCAAGTCTAATTATCAAATTATTTGACATCTCGGAAACCATTAGCATCACCGAAGATAAAATAAAACTTTGGAATAGTTATTCATATGATAGATAATATTTATAAGAGAAAAGAACGAGACACAGAAACCCTGGAATACAATAGATAATATAATATATAATATTAAAAATGAAAAAATAAATACAATACTAATTAAAAATAAACAAAATAATTAATAAAAACGATTACAATCAAAGTAAAACTAGAAATATAAAAACAAAATAAAAAGCTGACGTTTCGGATAGAGACTATCCTTTATCAAAGCAAAAAAAGGATAAAAAGGATAATTCTCTAAAAGCAATTAGAATATTAGAGATTTATCCTGAAGTTATGAAATGTGTACTAACGGACGGGTTTATATATGGTTTGCATAGGGATTAGTAATACGGTATTGGCTGAAAAGAACAAATGAGATTAATTACAAGACGTATTGGGATAGGACAGGACGAAGGACAAATAGGAAAAAAAGAGATGGCGGCGAGAAAAATGCAATAGGATAACACATAGGAAATTGAAAATGTAAAAAATTATTATAAAAAAATATATAAAAGGTTAGGAATGATAGGGTGGCTAGCAGAAAGATTACGTAAAATTCCCTGAATATCGTTAAAAGCATCGAACATTAAAAGCATCGTACATCGAGGTTAACATCGATGTTAAAACCATCGAACATCGAGGCTAACATCGATGTTAAAACCATCGAATATCGAGGCTAACTTCGATGTTAAAACCATCGAACATCGAGGTTAACATTAGTTACCAAAGAATTCCCTGATGGTTACAAAATTCCCTGACCCTTCCCGGTCGCTAGTCACCCTGTAAAAAAGAATCGCAAAAAAAGGTCACAAAAAATAAAGGTATACAGAGAGACTACGAAGAAAAGTATAAAAATGGACAAGAAATGAACATAGAAGTAAAAGATATGACAGAACGTAAGAACTGAGAAAAGATAAAGACAAAGAAAAGGGCCCAGAGAGCCTACGACAAATTAGGGAATCGCTGAATTTGAAGAGGAATATGGGAAAGGTAATGAGGGAATGGTGCCTTTGCTGAGGTTAATGCCATTAGGGGTGAGGGAATTAAATTTCCAAATGAGAAAAGATTCGAATTGCTTTCTTTCTTTTTGGTTATGGAAGTTACTACGAAGAATATAAAGGCTGACGGCCTGTAAAGAGTGACCAGGGGAATTAAAGTGTTTGGCGACAGGGGTGTCGGCATTGCTAAGGATATCGAACTTATGCCCGGCAAATCTGGAGCGTATGGTATTGGACGTCTCTCCAAGGTACTGTTTCTGGCAAACTTTACAATGTAACAGGTAAATTAAATTGTGAGAAGTGCAGGTCAGGTTCTGGTTAATCTTGAAAGTAAAGGAGGAAGCACTGCTGGAGACAGAGGTAGCGGGGTTAAGAAAAAGACAAACGCCACAACGCTTAGCATTGCAAGGAGAACATCCCTTAGCACTGCTATGGGCTCCAAAATGGCTCCCAACTATGCTAACATTTTTATGGGGGAGGTGGAAACCAAACTTCTTTCCACGTCTCCCTTGAAGCCGTTGGTCTGGCTGCGATATATTGATGATGTTTTCCTGATCTGGCCACACAACGAAGACTCACTCTTAACCTTTATCACCCATTCCAACTCCATCCATCCCTCTATCAAGTTTTCTCACAATTACTCTATCAGTACAGTTTCTTTTTTGGATGTCTCTATCTCTATCACTAACAGTAAATTGTCTACTAATCTCTATAAGAAGCCCACTGACCAACACCAGTACCTACACTATGACAGCTGCCATCCGCGCCATTGCAAGGATAACATCCCTTTAGGCCAGCTAACTCGCATCCATAGATTATGCACTAATCAGTCCGACAAGGACTTCCATGCTAACGCCCTTACCCACTCCCTAAAAGCAAGAGGTTACCCCAAATCTGTCATACGCGCTTCTATCTATAAACATCGCAATTCTCGTCCTAACAACAACCCCAAACCTTCTCCAGCCATGACAACACCTACATTAGTTCTTCCTTATCATCCAACCCTTAATAGTATTAAAAATGTCCTAAGGAAATATCAACATATTATTGACAACTCTCCTCTTCTCCACTCCATTCTACCGGAACCACCAAAAGTTTCTTTTAAACGGACTCTTAATTTTAAAGATATTCTGGTCCATGCTGCTATTACCAAACCACGCACTTTCACTAAGGGATGTTCTCCTTGCAATGCTAAGCGTTGTGGCGTTTGTTTTTTTCTTAACCCCGCTACCTCTGTCTCCAGCAGTGCTTCCTCCTTTACTTTCAAGATTAACCAGAACCTGACCTGCACTTCTCACAATTTAATTTACCTGTTACATTGTAAAGTTTGCCAGAAACAGTACCTTGGAGAGACGTCCAATACCATACGCTCCAGATTTGCCGGGCATAAGTTCGATATCCTTAGCAATGCCGACACCCCTGTCGCCAAACACTTTAATTCCCCTGGTCACTCTTTACAGGCCGTCAGCCTTTATATTCTTCGTAGTAACTTCCATAACCAAAAAGAAAGAAAGCAATTCGAATCTTTTCTCATTTGGAAATTTAATTCCCTCACCCCTAATGGCATTAACCTCAGCAAAGGCACCATTCCCTCATTACCTTTCCCATATTCCTCTTCAAATTCAGCGATTCCCTAATTTGTCGTAGGCTCTCTGGGCCCTTTTCTTTGTCTTTATCTTTTCTCAGTTCTTACGTTCTGTCATATCTTTTACTTCTATGTTCATTTCTTGTCCATTTTTATACTTTTCTTCGTAGTCTCTCTGTATACCTTTATTTTTTGTGACCTTTTTTTGCGATTCTTTTTTACAGGGTGACTAGCGACCGGGAAGGGTCAGGGAATTTTGTAACCATCAGGGAATTCTTTGGTAACTAATGTTAACCTCGATGTTCGATGGTTTTAACATCGAAGTTAGCCTCGATATTCGATGGTTTTAACATCGATGTTAGCCTCGATGTTCGATGGTTTTAACATCGATGTTAACCTCGATGTACGATGCTTTTAATGTTCGATGCTTTTAACGATATTCAGGGAATTTTACGTAATCTTTCTGCTAGCCACCCTATCATTCCTAACCTTTTATATATTTTTTTATAATAATTTTTTACATTTTCAATTTCCTATGTGTTATCCTATTGCATTTTTCTCGCCGCCATCTCTTTTTTTCCTATTTGTCCTTCGTCCTGTCCTATCCCAATACGTCTTGTAATTAATCTCATTTGTTCTTTTCAGCCAATACCGTATTACTAATCCCTATGCAAACCATATATAAACCCGTCCGTTAGTACACATTTCATAACTTCAGGATAAATCTCTAATATTCTAATTGCTTTTAGAGAATTATCCTTTTTATCCTTTTTTTGCTTTGATAAAGGATAGTCTCTATCCGAAACGTCAGCTTTTTATTTTGTTTTTATATTTCTAGTTTTACTTTGATTGTAATCGTTTTTATTAATTATTTTGTTTATTTTTAATTAGTATTGTATTTATTTTTTCATTTTTAATATTATATATTATATTATCACTTATTCATATGATACTATTTCAACTTCTATATAACACAGCATTTTTACCTCTTTGAATGTAGTTATATTGAATGTAGATTGACAATGAAAGGAATGATACCATCAACCTTACTTAAAGAATTCCAAGGAAATCAACTTTTCTATGTTAAGACTCTGCAGAGAATTATTTTTAAAAATCAGGAAAACAATTTTTTTTAATTTGCTTACACATTCAGGAGGACTGATTTTCATACACTTTGAATTTTTCTTAAAGTTATACAGAGCAGCGATTTTCATACACCACTTGATTATTTAATATTCAGCGTCTAATTGTCTTCCCTTTGACTTCAATTACTTCAAGACAGCGCTTTGGCACGTCAGAAAAAAGATTAGCAATTTTTGACTTGCATTTCTGATGAATATATTCAGCCGCTTCAAATATTGCACGCCGCAAGTGTTCCTTTGACGTAAACGAGTTAAATCTTTAGGTATAGTCTCACAAAATTCGCCAATAATTTTCAGTAATGTTTAAATCAGGATATTTTGATGGCCATTGTTAGAATATCAACACGCTGATCTTTAAAGTTTCTTAAGTGATGCTCGGGAGATGTGGATACTCGCATTATCCTATAAAAAGAAAACTTTCTGTCCATTAAAACAATTTTCCTGAATTGCTTTCATCCAGACAGAACCAGGGAAATGTGCTTTCTTCTTTCACAGCTTTAGCCGTAATCCTTTGATTCTTTTCTTTAAGTTGCGCATAAGCCACTTTCAAGTTCTTCACATCACGTTTAGTGAAAATTTTATTCGCTTGCTTGTAGTTTTTCTTTCTGTTATAATCTTTTTTAACCATGTGTTGAATGGTAGACCTCGATTTTCCGACAAGTTTTGTAATTTCGCCGATGGAAAGGCCTTCAGAATGCCTTTGTTTCACAAGAGCGATAACTTCAGCATCAGTTTTCATCTTTGAAAAGCTTCACTTTGTTATATCTGTAGGCAAAATGAAAGTTTAATGTTCCTCTTAAGGAGTGTTATATTCTTAAAAAAACGAAATAAATAATGTTTGAAACACGAGTGTGAATTTTATTGTCAATAATGCGAACAAACATAATTAGAATCCACTACCCTATCAAAAGTCATGGGACAACCCTGATTTGAACGAAAATGAGACATTCCTTTGCAATTTCACTTTGGCATTCTTCCCAGCACTACATAACAGAGAGTATGCTATTATGAGATGATGCTTGCGTGAATGCTGTAAGAATGTCTCAAAGAAAAGAGCTTTCAGGCTTCCAAAGAGGTACAATTGTTGGGTGCTATCTCGTAGGCAAAACTGTTAGAGAGACGTCAACCCTCCTAAACATCCCGAAATCGACCGTTCACAACGTCATCCGGGCATGGAAAGAGAAAGGCACCACAAGTGTTCCGTCTAGGACTGGAAGACCCAAGATCATGTCTGCCAGACACCAAAGGGCTCTTCGTAAAGTGGTCACTGGTTGATGGACTGACAAGTTCGTTCATAGAGTCGATCAACTGTGAGCACCCTGACTGTTCGCAGGGAACTGCATGCAATGGGTTTTTATGGCAGAGCGGCAGCCCACAAACTTTACATCAGCACCAGCAACGCAGCGAGGAGATCGCAATGGTGCAAAGAGCGACGACATTGGACTCTGGATCAATGGCGAATGGTTGAATGGAGTGATGAGTCCCGCTACAAGATCTGGATGGACGGGTTTGGGTGTGGCGAACGTTATCTGCCAAGCTGTGTTGTGCCCACGGTGAAGTTCGGCGGAGAGTCGGTGATGGTGTGAGGATGCTTTTCATGGTATTGGTTGGGTGCAATCGTTTCTGTGGACGGACATCTAAACGCAGAGCGTTACCAAGACATTCTGGACAACGCAGCACTCCCATCTCTTTGGCAGCACTTTGGCAATGGCCCTTTTCTGTTTCAGCACGATAACGCACCTTGCCATAAAGCAAGAGCTGTAGGCGCATGGTTTGATGAAAGGGGGGTTCGAGACTTCACTGGCCTGCCCAGAGCCCCGATCTGAATCCCATCGAACATCTGTGGGACATGTTGGAACGTCGATTGCGCGCTTGTGCGGAACGCCCGAAATCCGTGACCGAACTGTCCAAGACATTTATGGTAGAATGGCAAAAATTACCTGTCGAAACGTATTAAAACTTGTGGACAGTATGCCTCAGAGAGTAGAAGCTGTGATAGCAGCAAAAGGTGGACCAAAAAGATACTAAAATATGTATATTTTTGAGTGTTTCTGTTAAAGTGATGGTGTCCCATGACTTTTGATAGGGTACTGTACTTTTGGAATTTTCCGCTGCTTGAAATTTTCATAATTTCGAAGTGTGTGAAAATTGGTGCTTGTAAATGAAGCTGTCTTAACGATACATAAACATCAAAATCCATTTTCTCCAAGATCAAGAACTGGCAGTTTATTTAATTGGTTTGGAAAAACCTTCGCCTTGAAAAGACCACCATCATCTTGAAAGTAACCTAGAAATTTATTTCTGAAGATCATTCGCGTGCATAGTTTTTTTTCCTCGAATATTTAGGAAACTGATTCAAGATGAAATTTAGGAAAAAATAATTTAGCTAAGTGAGAATTCTTGTAGGTCGTCCTAAAGCAAATCAATCAGATTTCTAAAGCCGTAGAGACAGTAGCGCTATCATTTTATTATGTAATCCTTTACAGAGCCCTATGACAATGAAGGCGGGAAGGGTGACGTTTCGAAGCTAGGGACAATCCGTCCCACCTCTTACTCATTTCTCAGTGTTTTAGTTGTGGTGAAGTAATCGAAAAGTGCATTTATTTAGAGACTCTTCGAAAATTTCATCGATTTTTTGTTTTTATCATAAATTATTGATCGACGTGAATATGACAACAAATTTGAGCGATGACTAAATCGGAAGTTTAAACAAATTAAGACCGACTTCCTGTAGACACATTAAAATGTTTTTACTTTAATTATATGATGCTAAACTAAACCTTGGCACAAAAAATAAGAATAAGGTACACAATGGCAGGTTGTATGAAATGCAAGCCATCTACCGAAAATTATTGTTTCACTGTAATAAATTAATTAAGACTCATATTTCTATGATTATATTCCAATTTTACTTCGTCGCAAAATTACCATAAACATTTGAAAATATCCCTGCTCTTATTTACATAATGTACTACGATTTTTAATGATAAATATCTGAATAAGTTATTTGTCGTTAAAAATTCAAATTTTACAGATATTATCAAGAATTTCAAAATCAAATTCGGCTTTGCGGATAGAGAAACACAGACATTTCGATAACAGTAACTAAACGAACCCATTTGATTAGGTCTTGCATCGATTTTTAGTTGTTTTTTTTTCCCTCATTTAAAAATAATTTTGCCAATTTATCCAGTCTTTTAAGTCGACGTGTTTGAGATTTTTCAAATTTGTGTGTTAGCTAAAAGGTCAGTTAGAGGCGAAAAGTCAAAGGTTAATTACTTTTGATCAAAGTTATGAGATTTATGAAAAGCATTGTCCTCAACCATATAACTAAGATAGCAACAAGTAAGAGTAAAGCTTCAAGAATAATAAAAGTATCCAAACCCACTACCTTCTCAAAAAAGAGACAAACATGAACACTCACATGAAGAAAGTGACGGTCTTTCGTTTGGAATCTTTTCTGAAGTATACTGCAGCATCAAGAAGAATATTAGGACCAAATTTTCTAGGCTATTTGCACAGATATTAAAAGATATACAAATACAGATAATTTTACAATATGTCTTAATACTCTCGGGCAACGCACCAGCTCATATTGTGCCTGCTACCTTTTTTTTTTTTTATAATGTTCTCTGATCTTAAACGTCAGCGACCTAACCTAACCTAACCTAATTAATTAAAATAAACTGAATAAGAAGGGAGAAGCGATCACGACTGATAATGAAAATAGGTGAGCCACTTCACCAGGGAAAATGAGAAAAGCTGAGTTGACAAAAATGCCGAGGAAAGAAAGGATTGCAAACCGAGGGGTATGCAAAAAGGACTATACGGATGGCACGGATAGCCAGATCCGAAGAGGAGGAATAATTAGAAAGCAGCACCAAAGAAGGAAAAAAAAAAATTAACAAAAATGTAGTATTACTGTAGATTCACTGCAGCAAGTAAGATATCAACCGAAATTGAGTATTATTTCGGCACCTGCAAGGTCAAAACGACTGTAGAGATTATAACGAAGAATTGACCGAAATAAAAGAGAAACTGTCCTAAATTCAATGAAAGGATTAAGTCGGGTAAAAGCATCCTACAATTATTCTGATAATGTGCTTATTATTAGACTGTTGGTTGAATAGACTGATCTATATTTTGTAAAATTAGCCCGAATTATTTTAGACGTATAGACTAGAGCAGTTTAATACATCCGAAGTCTAGAAGTAGAGTAGACAGACATGCACACATACAAACGATATCAACATATACAGGCCCTGAGGGTTTGTATAAAAGTATTGGGAACAATTTTTTCCTGACGTGATTGTAGTTCGCAACGCGCTCGGTGCTCGGTGGTGTGGGGTCTGACCTTCAAAACGCGCCAAGCGTCAGTCGCTGCGAGTGTTTGTTCAAGCTAGATCGAAGTTTTAGTGGACTCCTGTCGACTGACTCGGTGCAAGCTCAAAATGCAGCGAACTATTAAACAGCGGTACGCCATCAAATTTTGTGTTGGACTGGGGAAATCGGGTACGGAGACGATGGGCATGATTCGCCAAGTGTTCAAGGATGAAAGCATGTCACAAATACAGTTTTTAAGTGGCACAAGCTCTTCAAAGATGGCCGAGAGAGTGTGGAGGACGAGCCCCGCACTGGACGGCCGTCGACGTTAAGCAACGTGCAACATGTGCGTGAAGTGTCACCTGAGAAGAGAAGGGTCAACCGGGTGAGGCCAGCCATTTCCAGAAATTGGAAATTGTATCACGACAAGGCACCCAGCCACACCTGCTCCTAGGTGGCCGACTATCTGACGCAAAACAGCGTCGCGACGATTCCCCAACCCCCTTACAGTCCCGACTTGGCCCCAGCAGACCTTTTCCTATTCCCAAAAGTGAAATCCTCCCTCTAATGACACTACCATGGGACCCTAAGTGCCGTCAAAGAAGCTGGCACGCGTATCCTTAAGGACCTTCCGGAATCCGCCTAGCTGCGAGTCTTCGAGTCGTGGAAAAGCCGCTGGCAAAAATATGTCGACGCTCAAGGGATGTATCAGGTTGTTGCAAAAGTTTCTTCCGGTTCTGGAACCCGTGCCCAAGAAGGTCTCATTTTCCGAGGGGGGTGTTCATATGTTTTCAAACAAATTATTGCATTCGATTCCTGAATATCTTTGCTATATTACATCCAAGAATCAACTTTCTGACTATACATCTGTGAGTGCCATCAACGGTCTGAAATGGACCTTTCACGCGAGCATATTCGAGCAAAATCTTCTACGAGTATTCTGGAAAGATCAGTGCTGCGCAATGTCACCGAAACATTTGCCACCGTTTAGGGATGGCACTGTTAGTTTACGTACAATAGAAGAATGGTATCGCCGGTTCAGACGCGGAGATAGCACTCTTCAAGATGCACCTCTCTGGTCGGCCAATCATGATTTCAGATGGTGATCTACGCCAAGCAATTGATGAAGATCACAATGTAACAACGAGGGAACTCGCAGAACAGTTCAAGGTTCACTTTTCAACCATTGCCCGGCATCTGCATGAGCTGAATCTGTCATTCAAGTTCAATCGTTTTTGTGTTGGAATAAAAATCCGGAAAAAACTTTTGCAACAACCTGATACTTTGAAGAATTTTAAGGTTTTGTAGCAATATCTGAAATAAATCTATTTTTCCTGATACATGTACTTTTTATACTCACCCTGTATCTTCAGAGCTTCGACGAGAACACGCTACGTAAAAATTTCCCACCATCACTAGATCAGACGAATAAACGAGATTCAACTATGAAGGAGCATATCCTAAATCAAGGGGTGACGAACATAGAGGTGCGCACGCCTATTCAGAAAACATTCAGAGGTTAATTTATTATGGCCACCTATTCAGTAAATTCAATGGGCCAAACTTCAATACTTGCATAAAATATTTTAGAAACAGATAATAGGAATGAACTACACTGTCCATTCTAAAATTTAACGGTTGTGGACCCAGTTTCTTGATGGTTCTTTTGACCTCATCCTACGAATATTCAAGTTAATTAGATCCGGTGATTGTGGAAGCTAAACCAGCAAGGTCATATTCTTCAAATCATTTTGTATGAAGAATGGTCCTGCTGGAACTACTCATCTCCAGTGGTGTAAACCATTAACATAACCGGAAGACTTGGTCTACGACGATATTAAAAAACCTTCAACAATTCAGATGCTGCTACACTCGATTCAAAAGGCCTGCATAATTCCACTAAAACATTCTCCAAACTAATGTTGCCTCCGCCAGCTGGGAGTGTTGTGACATACACATAGAGTCCATCCTTTCATACTGTTTTCTCATGAAAAGATTTCCCCAGTTATCTGCATTGTACAGCTGAAAACGAGATTCGTCAGATTATAAAACCCTTTTTCCTTCATTTACTGTCCATTTATTGTGTGCTCTTGTTAAACCAGAGATGTTCCTTGTTGTTTGCTGCAAACAGCAAAGACCAAATAGTTCGTCTTCTTCCGTACTTAATACGGTGTAATGTGCGGCGAACTGTACGTTGAGGGGCAATTAGAGTTGGTTCCTGACTACTAAAGGCTAGCTGCAGTTTGATCTACTGCTGCCCTGTCTGGCAAATCCCTTCGCATCTGGAGCATCCAGTAGATGTGGGTAATATACTTTCTCTGGGATCTTTTATAATCTCGTAGTTCACTCTCTGTAAATATTAATAACAGCTGTTTTCGAACACTTTAGAATCGCAGCAATGTTGCTGAAGCTTGCATCACTGCTTCGAGCAGCCACAATTCATTCCACGTTCAAAATTACGTTTTTTATCTTTTATGAGCAATGCCGTATTTTCGCGTCAATAACCCGCGGGGTATACAGTTTTTTACAACCCGAAGAAGGATTTAGGTTTCAAGGATTTAGGGTTCAAGGATTTAGGTGAGTGCAGGTTTTAATATTTTTATTTTTTTTTACAATGATGGCGGATTCTGAATTTTCCCGATCGCTCCAGCCGCCAAGATAGAACATACTAAGCAAACTTGGCACCAGAGGGAGTCAAGAGACTAGTAATCTAGAGCTTTACAGGAGCATTTAATTAAAAAATTGAACTGTGCATTGTATATACCAGGGCCGTAGCCAGGACGTTATCTTGGGGAGGTCGATTTTCAAAAATTCCGGACCTTTTTTGAAAAATTCCACTGAGTTGGACCTTTTTCCATAATGGGTTGGTGGTTGCCCCCCCCCGCCCCCCCCCCCCGACTACGGGCCTGTATACTGTATAATTAAAGTACTGTGATACATATCATAAGCTAATTTCGTTTGAAGTTCATCAGGATAGAATGCAACTTCGTCAGATTGAAGCAGTTTTGAAGTTGCCATCTTTTTGAGAAGTTACTTTCGTATTAGTTTTTGGCGACGGGAAATTCAAATAAAAAGCGTATTAATAAACTGTATAATGAGCTGTACATTGTATATAACTGTTCTTGTAAATTGTAAATGTTTTTCTTTTGTTGTAGCCACATCCATCCGCGAAGTTCGGGATCCCTCATTTTGCATTTTTTTAAAAATCATAAGATTAAAGAACATATCCCTTTAATAACTAACATATGAAAAGAAAATGATATTATTTCAGTATAATCTCGTGAGTTTAGTTCATGGAGAATACAAGAGTGCGGGGCTTATATAAAAACGAAATTTCCAAGGGTTATTCAGGGGTGCGGGTTTTTCTCGTTTGTGTGTCATTGACACGAAAATACGGTACACATCATACACCCCTTTTTATACAGAGAGCAATAGCATAATGTCATAATTATTTTGAACATATTGGTTTATTGATGAAATAAGCACAAACGCATGCCCAACTTCAAAGCAAACGCCAGCATCTCTTGTAGAACCAAATGCGAAACTTATTTTTCTGCAGATAAGTTTAGATACGAAATGTAGATATTATTTTTATGCAGGCACATTCATGCAAGTACATAATATCTTTATCATAGTATAGCTCGAAAGTCGTTGCCAAAAAGAAAATAACAGCGCTTTGTAAAGTTCCTCATACAAACGCATTGTACCATGGTGAGGAACTGATATAATTCATGGTGAAATAAATAGAGGAACTGATATAATCTATGGTGAGATAAATGGAACTGCCTGATATGCACTTTATTTAAAATTAAATACATGTATTTAGAAGTTTAAGCAGTTTAAGTTTAACATTGAGCTGTTCTACAATTACTTACATTGTTTGTAAAACAAGAAGCAGACCTTTTATTGAATAGTTCTGCTTCAAGGCGAGAGGACAAGTTCTGCTCTTGTAAAGCTAACGAACGTCGATTCACTTTCGCTTACGAATGGTTCCCCTATAAAAGACTTATCTGCCGTTTTTCTTCATTTAACTTCTTCACCGTTGTTTTGTTTTGTTTTGTTTTGTTTTGTTTTGTTCAGTTCATATAATCTCAAAAAACATTCAAAATTATTGGCATGAAATCCTGTGAATGCCGTTTCGATAGCTTACACTGTCTACCTTTTTTTTTTTTTTTAACCGATCTTGAATCTCTATAATTCTTCCTTCCTTGACATGGTTGAAAACAGTCTAAAACAGAGAGAGAGAGAGACAGAGAGACAGACAGAGAAAGAAAGAGAGGGGCTGCCGCGGATTTCTCAGAAACTGCTAGGCACACTGCAGATTAGACGTAGAGTAATCATGAAAATGTATGTATTAGATGTAAGTCCAGACTAATCGGGGCACCCTGTTCATTCACAAGAGCATCTTGTTTCAATTTATCAGTTTCAGATTTTAGCACAGTTTTAAGCAGGTGACTATGGAAGTTTATCTAATGCCTCTCGTAAATCAATTTAAACTAACTGCCTGGCAAATGGGATAAAGTTTAATTTATTTCTAAAGTTATATCCAAATCTTGATCAAATTCATTCACCGAAAGTTGAAATGCATATCGTATCATCTAAGCCTTAAGAGATACACAAAAATTTCCAATTACAGACTTGTTCCTCATTCAATTTGGAACACAATAAAAAACCGCGGATGAATAGATCACTCAAAAATAAAACTGAAACATTCCTTTAGCGGAATTTACACATCTTTCCTTGTACCACTATACGAGGGGAATAACAGACTTTTGACTCACACTGTATAGGGCTTACGTTTATTAATTTATGAATTATCCAATCGGAAAAATTAGTTTATTTTTTTAAAAAAAGCATGCAGTTTAGTAATTATTTTTGAGTTAAATTTCATTAGTCACAATATTATTCACAACACATTTAGAGAACGATCAATATTTAACGAATTATGATAAGTGTAAATATTAAATTAGGTCCCATTTTGTATTACTTTTTAGTGCGCCTAAACAATTCGAACCATAAGTTGTCATGGTTGATAAAATCGATGGAAAGTTCAAGAAATAGAATGAAAAGATTAATGGTTTATTTTATGCACTTAGGAATGATAGAATTTTTCATGCGCATCGCCTATAAATCTTGTTCTTGACATAAGAATAGCAGAGAATTTTCCAACCTTGGATTTATATGAGAGTCCTTAAGCTTCAAATGCTCTAATGTTTTGTAAGTAAGTACTGTATGGTTTGTTGTGATGTGATTCTTTTATGTAAGTATTTCATTAACAACTTCGTAATTAAGTTTAAAAAATTTAGTTTTTGTAAACATTTTTTACAAAACGAAATCCAATTTCATGGATGACATTGAATCATTTCATACAAAATATCCAATCTAAGGTATAATTTTCTAATAAATATTTATGTAGATGAATCGGCCTCGGTGGCTCAGTGGTTGCGTGATCGCCTCTGATGCCCGAGGACGCGGGTTCGACCCCGGCCGAGGACGACGAGGATTTTTTACAGGGTGAAAATCCTGAGATCACGCACTTCCTTCGGAAGGGAAGTAAAGCCGTTGGTCCCGTGTAGTCGTTTGCTGACTGCACGTTAAAGAACCCTTGCGAGGCAAAATTTACGGTCCTGAAATGACCATGGCAGTTGAAAAGGATGTTAATACCAAACAAACCAAACCAAACTTATGTAGATGAAATCTATGAGTGAGCTTTTGTGAAAATTTAAGTTTAAACATTTTGATTAATAAGAAATGTTGGTAAATGGTTCAAGGTGGATATTGTTTCAAAAGCATTATTTATAAAGTCTCATTTTAATAGAATATTTCTAATCTTTTTTTTAATTTTATTATTTATAAATAAGTCAGAAGTAAATTTTAAAAATATATAATTTATATTATGCATTTTAAGATAATTTCATATTTGTCACGAACCGATGCAGATTTTCAATTGCATACCAATTAATGTCAACTCACTGTCCAAAAAATGATATACAGGGTGTTTGGTTCTAGGACAATTGTCATCTGGACAACCGCCACCCGGATAACAGCCACCCAGATAACCGCCACCTAGGACAATTGCCACCTAGGAAAACTGCCCGCCGGCT
>JAHWFO010067154.1:4799594-4825317 GCA_023313115.1 Rhysida immarginata
GCCGGCTCTAGCAATTTTGCCACCCCGTGCAGAATGCAATTTTGCCCTTGCCGTGCCGCCCCTGAACATTGCCGTTGCCGCCCTGTGCAAGTGCACCACTTGCACCTATGGTAGAGCCGGCCCTGCATAGATAAGGCAGTGTTTATCGAGGAGGAAAAGGAATCACACGGGTCTCCCTTGAGCTCCCTAAAAACGTCCAGACGACTGGCGAAAATTTGTTTGGCAAAAGTAAGAGAAAGAACGAGTATTGATCAGTGAAATTTGCAACAGAAAGATAAAAAGCTATCCGGGCATTGGAAACATCTGAACAACGGAAGCTCCGCTAGAGCAGAAAGGTATAAGAGCTTCTACGTCAAGGGCAAGGGAAATTTTAAAAGATAGGTCTAAAGCAGGGCTGTCCAAGATTTCTGTCCGCGGGCAGCGCGCGTGCACGCGGGTAATCTTCTTACCCCCCCCCCCCTATTGCACATTATGTTGATCAGTTCCTTAAAGTCGAGTTGCTAATTATCAATTCGACATTGTAAAAAAAAAAGCGAGGCAGCTTACCATTTTATTTCCTTCGTTTTAATGTGACAATTTTCTCGATGTCAGGTAGAATTATATTTTTTCCCCGATAGGACATGGTTACATATTAATCATTTCGAATCCGATCTGTGAACAATGAAAAATAAAAACATATTCTTCCACTGCGGATTAAATATTGGTTCAGTGATTTTATGCTTTTTAGGAATGTGCGCCATGTTATGCGAGACGAAAAACAAGCAAGTATCAGTAACAAAAGAAATAATGCCTCATTTAATGCAATCGCCTCCTAAAGTCTGGCAACACTGCATAGAAAAACTATACCCACTCCCCTCCTGAGTTTTGGTCTATCTCCTCAGCTTTGTCCGTGAGCATTTTATGTTGCACGCGGGCGAAAGTGCACGAGTTGGACGGCCCTGGTCTAAAGTAAAGCACTAGATAATAAAAGCACTGGTATTATCTAGTGCTTTAGTCTAAAGTATCCAGTGATGCTCCCTGGGGGTGAAGATGGATAACATTTTAATCTGAGACAGAACAACAAGAGGGTAAGTAAAGCCCGGGCAAAGTGTGCAATTCTAAGTAAGTTCACTAAGAATGATGGTTACATCCCACCTCTGAGAATTATTAAACAAAATTGACTTTGTAACAATACGTTGAATTCCTGTTGTTCGGGCTTTTCTTAGAAGTTAGTGTTTTCTTGGAAATATTTAATAATGATCCATAACTGGAGATAATGGAGAGTTAGCAGACTATTGAGAAAGATTGAAAGATGACAAAGGAGGCAGTCCCTTCGTTCGAGCTACAGTTGGCGACATAACCGATAACAAAGCATACATGAACTCAACTCTTCAAACCAACAACCATATGGTGTTGTCCTATACTAATCTTTCGAAGGATTATAACAATAATTCATATTTATCGAAATGCCAGCGAAGAAATGAATGAATATTGGCAGAGATGACAAAAAGTTATGCGGGCATCGGAAGCATCTGAACAACTGCTTCGTCTATAGAAGAAAATTGTAGAATTACTGAAAACAAATTTATTATTTAACTTCATGAGGTTGTTCTGTTTAACCTACAACTGTAATTATCTCGGGCAACGCCGGGTGTCTCTGCTAGTGTAACATACGAAAGCGAATAATGTAAGTGTTTGTGCTTATGAGTAGCAAAAATTGCTTTCAAGGCCAGTTTTATGATTTTCTGCGTTTTTTGTTTTTTTTAGATATTTTGCAAAAACTGGTCCGATCTGCACAATGTTCTCATCGCAAGACCTACGAATGCCGCCTTCTAGATATGAAAATGTGGAATTGGTCATTCCAGTTATCGGCCATTCATATATGCCTGCCGGCCGACTCTTCGACTCATGGAACGAGAACTCCGATCTCTAAAAAACTATCATTAACGTTGAGACGAATCACCAAGTGTTCGAGAAATCTGTGGAGCTGCGAAGATCATTGGCAAAGACCAGAAGGCATACATCTGGACGCCAGAGTGTCATGGAAATTTTTCTTAAAGTTAGCAGTGGAAGTTTTAAATAAAAGGGGTGGACGAAGATTAATTGAAAAATAAAAGTAGATTTATTCAAAAGAACTAATAATCTAAATACATTGTACAGTATATGAAAGTTCCAATGAACGTAACGCAAATGTTTAATTGTACTGGGAAAAAGGTAATTAACTTTAATTCCTTTCCCTCTACAGAAGCTTTTTGGCTCGCAAATTAACTGTTTGCTCGCCCTGTGTATGATGTATAGTGCCCGGCACGAAAGAAAAAGGAAACTGGCGCATGCGTAATGGAAAAACCTTGTTCAACCAATCAGAAACGAACAAGAAACGGGGTAGTACTTATTCCTGGCATCAGTAATAAATTATGCCCCGTTTCCTTTCCCTTTTTGAGTTGTTGAACGAGTTCTTTTTCAATTATGCAGGCGCCAGTTTCCTTTTTCTTTCGTGCCGGGCACTATAGTTAACGAATTAGTCCAAAAATAATTAAAGTTCAATAACGCCTTAACAGAATCCCACAAAGCACCACATTTGGATGCAGATTAGTCTCAGGCTTATATCGAGTTTCTAATGTCGCACTGAAACTGTAGCAACACCTGCATTAGGCAAACACACAAATTAATCTTGCGAAACACATTACATCAGAATAGTTTTAATTCTAGGCAGGATAATGAATACCTGAAGTCGCACGACGGTTTGTGATTAATATGACAGATCAGTCATTCTGATACGCGAACAGTTATTCTGTAGCTAACTGCGCAGTAGGGTAAAACTCACACCATTAACATGCAGACCTACAAAATGCACTTTTTGTTCTCATTGGAACCACAGAATGTCACTAAAAATATCGTGAGGCACTACGGCGAGGCGGCTCACCTGGAACTTAGCTTGAATGCGGGATTCCAACGACGCCAACGAAATCCACGTCGTTCTCACCGAAGCCTGGCTAACGTCGCTATCCGTCGAACGTCGAATATCCTCCGTCGCAGAATCACGAACTACGTTGTCGGAGCTTGGCTGCCGTTCCTCTCCCGAAACCACGGAAGAATTCCACGTTGTCGTCGTCGACTCGATGCTCAGGCCGCTACCAGTCTCTATAGCATTGCACGGCTTATCTCTCGCATCCTTGATGTTCGTGTTGTCCGGCTCTTCGCTTTCCTGGAGCTTATCTTTCCGTGTCCTCTTAATTTCGCTACATATTGTTTTCTCCTTTACGGAACTCTCTTTTTTCTTCCTTTTTCTTCTTCTCCTGACGTCTTCTCTTTTCAACCAATCAGCCGCTTTATTCGTCGTGCTGTAGATGAAACGTGCCGGACGACGTGTGTTTTCGTCACGATGATTCCAAGTCTCCAAATCACGTGACAAAGAGGCCAACGAGATAATGAAGTCAGCAGGTTAACTGCATTTTCAAATCAAAAAATATAAGATATACCTTCTCAAGAAAACGGTAAAACACAACATCTTAGTGAAAGGTGAACTTGCCTATAATGTAGACACTGGAGTGGAGGAAATTATTTGCAAGAAAAGCAAAATGTGAACCGAATAAATCCAAGTCAAATTCCTGTTGAAGATTTTGGAAGACTTTAAAATCGCTGATGTCGATAAACTCCTGCAGAAACATTTTGGGGTAAATTGGGCGAGTATTAAAACCCTGAAATGGGTACAAGAAAGTCATCGACCACAACATTGACGAAGGGAAGAATCCCGGATGAGGTATTGAATGTCATACTGACCCAGAAGATGAAGAAGAGCTGGTCTTGTTGACTGTCCCCGGAAACAATTCTGTACCTATCTTGTATTTTTTACTGTAATAAAAATACGTAATAAAAACAAAGCGGACGTTTCCACACATGTTAATTTCAAAGACTAACTAAAACCAGTTTTGGTTTCAAAACCGGATATCGCGATTTTCAAATATTTCCTCGATATCGCGATTTTCAAATATTTTCGTTAAAGTTTGATCGAATTGCAACGAGTAGTTTCCGAGTTACGCACGCAAAATCGTAACACGTGCTGGTTAGTACTCGCATGTGAGCACTGTTACAATTTTGAATGCGTAACTCGGAAACTACTTGTTTGAATACAATCAAATTTTAACGGTGTGCACAGTTTTATGTACTCTATTACAGTGGCGGATCTAGTACTTGGTCAAGGGGGGCGCCAAGGGGGGGGGGGGTAATCAGGCGGTTTGTTTGGCTGATAAGTTATTTCAAATAACCCCCCTCCCCAGGGAAGTGATGGTCCTGGAGTCTTTCCTATACTGAAGTTTGTAAATGTAAATTTGTAAAATTATTGCAGTATTAAAAATCTTTACAATTTATCTTACTGGTATAAGTTTAGGACCAATGGGGAGGGCTATAGCCCCTGTAGCCACCCCCTTAAATCCGCCACTGCTATTATTCCTCCAAAATTCATTATTCTAGGCGTTGCAGAAACTGAGTTATTAACGTGTTGATCTTGGTAGCGGCATTTTTATTTCTGTTCATATCTCAGTTAGCGTTCAAATTCGGACCCACATGGTATTAAAAGAAAATGTTCATTCTGGTTCTGGTCACCATTGTTATTGCTTACAGTTATACACACTTTTTCAGAATCACCCTGTATATTCTATTATTTCCTACTTTTTTTCCTCTCTCGACTTTGTTTTTTTCTTGATTCTTGATTCACAAAAATTCTGTTCCCTATTTTTTTTATTATTTTCTCGCTTTGTATTTTTTCTGTTTCGTTGAATGACATGCAGACATACAATTAAGTTGTTGTAATTCACACTCTACTCTCGATGTCTTAAAGCAAACCTTGGGCATTCCTCACTTGATGTAGTCTAGCAGTAGCCGTTAATTCTGTTGACATGCTTGGATCGTCGACGATCAGCTGCGAACTGGATCACTCACCATTTGCTCTGTTGCAGCAGTGCGTTGGCAAGATCCATATAACGCCGAGCGAAGGAACTGCCTCCTTTCCACTGTTTCTCAATAGTCTGCTAAATCTCCATTATCTCCAGTTACTGCTCATTTTTAAAGATTTTCAAGAAAATGTTAGCTTTTAAGAACTATCAATCCCAAGAAAAGTCCGAACAACAGGAATTCTATGCATTGTTACAAATTCATTTTGTTTTATAATTCGCAGAGGTGGGATGGAATCTTCATTACATGCCTTAATGAACCTTATTCATATTGCACAAACTTTGCATTGCATTGTTAGTCATGAGATACCTCTTATAGTATGTCCTGCCATCGTTATGAATATCGAAGTACAGCTGCGCATACATTGGTGCACGTTCTGGAAGACTCGTCAGCGAGACAATCAGCGAGACAATCCTTGTTGTCCCGGAAGCTTCCTCTAAAGCGATATTACTGGGGAGAGAGGGGTTCTCGATCTCGACCAATACCACCTAGAGAGAAGGCCTGTGGACGGAAACGTCATACATTGTTTAATCTTATTTCTACCAATAACAAACCCTAAATTATGACTTTGTATGACAACGTATGACGTTTCCGTCCACAGACTTTCTATGTAGGTGGTGTTGGATCGACACAGGGGATCGCCAATGAAAACCCCGGACCTCCTTCTTAGAATTGACTACTATTGTTTTAAACGTTGTAAAAATCTAAGGGCTGTTTTGAATTTTGCATATAACTCAGCTTTTAAAGTAGAGAAAATAAAGTTTTGCTCTTCTTTAATCACACAGGAAATGCGGAGATTCGGCCCGTAAATAAATAATGACCGAGTTCGTTTCAGCAAGACTTAACAGGAACTCGAATAATTTCAGCGATATTGATTTACTTAACGATCAAAAGAGAAATAAATAAGAAATAAATTAGTAATTTATTTCCTTGAATGTCATACACGTAATTGGGAAATCATTTTTTTAGCAAAAAAAAAAAAAAAAAAAAACCTAAAAACACAAAACAACCGCTCAAAATTCGAGATATGCCTCGAACTTTTCTAGATGTTGACCGTGACATTAAGGTAGCTTTTCTTGAACGTAAATTAATTGTAAGAGGGACATGCAACATGTTTAACAGGAAGTATATAACAAGAATAATAAACTAGTTTGAAAATACGAATTTTGAAGTCATAATTAATAATTTGGTATTTGCTTTCTTTTTTTGTCATAATTAGTATTGTTTCTAGCATTCAACTATTTCGAATACGAATAATTTTTTAATTACGTAGTTAAAAACCAAAAACTATATTTTTAATGATGGCAACATTTCTGCTGTTTTCTTTCTTGCATCAGCCTAAAGTGAAAATGATTTGTTTACTGTCTTCTAGGTGGGGCTGGCTGAGTTTCAACTGTGGAAGTACGTACGGGTTGTCCGGTTATAAATGGAAATACGCTACCAGGTAAAATATACTAACACCTAAGCAATGTTTTTGTTATTAACACATATGTCATTTTATTTTTAGAACGAGATTATTAATGATTTTTATTTTTAAACCTTATGAAGACGTTTCCCCCTGAACACGTTTCGTAAAATTCAGTGTTGGTTTACATGGTTTACATGCGTTATCACATTTCCGATATTTTTACATTATTTATTTACTAGTAATAAAGCCCGTCATACGACGGTGCCACAACAGGTTAATCTGTAAATTCGATTTTAATTATAAAATTTCGTCTGTGATAGGACTGTGATAAAATAAGTCGCTGTCAGTAAGAAAGCGAAGCTGAAAATGTTTTCTTGCTTTCAGTTTACAAACCTGCTTATCCGTTAAGGTCGCGGGGGGCAGAGCTCGAGATTTTCCGTAATTCCAATGGTAATACCCAAGCGACTCGAACCCAGATGTTCTATGTAATCTAGCCACCTAGTTCTGGGCCGACTTCTTGGTCTCTTATGTGACCACCGACTTGGAAAATAGCTATACTTATATAAACAAGAATTGATTCAAAAATTATTTTTTTTTGTTGCCAAAATGATGAGTGCTCCTTTAAGGGTTAAAATTCAGCCCTAAAAAACAATTGTGCCTTATTTTAAGAGCGCTACTGTAGATATATATTTACTTACTTTTCTATTACCTTACACAATGGATATTTATGATTGCCATTATAGTTAGGAGTCTTCAACATAATACACTGCTTTTGGAATGTTTTTTTACAGTATTCTCGAAAAATGCCAAACTTTTATAGAAGCTATCAAAGTTAAATAAAATGAATGAAACAGCGATAATCATAGGGACTTTACAGAACATGTTCGAAATGGTCACCGTTCTTCGTAAGACGCAACAGTAGGATCAGTCTGTTGAGAAGCATTCCTGATTCCGAATGTTAGATTGTTTGATGATGCGTAAACTATGGTTTGGAGGTTTTCCCAAAGATAACAATCAAGTGGTGACAAATAATGAGCCTGTCCGAGAATAAGTCTCCCTATATTTACAGATTTTTGGGATACTTCGTACAATAGAAAGCTGCAGCTTCGTAGCTCTGACTCTACTGCACCAAAACATTTGACGTTTCTTGAATTGTCCATATTGAATTATCCCCTGCAATAATTACAAACAGTAGATATTTCATTTATGTCTTTGCATTTGGTATATAACTTTGAAAGACTGTCTTGGTGAAACCATTAGATAAGAACAACATCGAACTCGATGACTAACGCGCAGATTAGATGAGCGTTCCCTAGTCTGGTTTTCATTATCTCTCGGCTAACGCACGCTCCATCCATTCAGAGGAAATCCGATCCCAGTTATTTTAAAAAGGCTCAAATAACTCACAAGCAACTTTTAGACATCGTTACTCGTTCGTTCTAGAAAAATTGCCTATAACCATGAGAAATACGTAATGACGCTTGTGAAAACATAATAACTAAAATGTACATAAGTTACTCGTTTTCAAACGAAGTATAATACGAGGGTAGCCCAGAAATTAATGCACCACATTTTTTTTCTTCAACAATTATTTATTGAATGCAATGAAACACACGAAAGAATGATGTTTCTTCTACACTCCCTATTTTTCCACATAATCTCCGTCCCGTTCTATGGCCTTCCTCCAGCGAGACACAAGGACGTGTATGCCCTGTTGGTACCAGTTCTTGTTCTGTTCACGCAGCCGTGCGAATCACCTCTTCGTCATCCTCAAAATGTCTTCAACGAATGGCATTCTTCAATGGCCCAAACAAGTGAAAGTCTTGAGGGCGTTAGGTCAGGGCTGTAGGGTGGATGGGGTAACACTGTCCAACCCTGTTTCGTGATGTGTTTCGACGTCCTCAAATTGGTGTGAGGCAAGAGTTATCGTGTTGAAGCAAACAGTCAGCTGGGTTGTTATGGTGTCCAAGCCGCTGGAAACGCTTCTTGAGTTTGGTTAATGTGTTCACATATGCCTCGTAATTAATGGTGCTGCCTCTCGGTATCACATCAATGAGTATGACACCATCACAGTCCCAAAACACAGTGATCATGACCTTATCAGCAGAAGCAGTTGCTTTGAATTTTTTCTTCTGTGGAGAGTGCGGAGGCATCATTTTGACGCCATTCCATCGATTGTCATTTTGTTTCGGGATCAAAATGGTGCACCCAGGTTTCATCAGCTGTCACAATCCAGACAAGAAGGCTTACCCCTCAGTTTCAAAACGTTGCAGAAACTCAGAAGAAATGTTTTTTTTCTCAGAGCTTTGTGTTCCTCTGCAAGACAGCGCGGAACCCATCGTGAACACGTTTTTGTGTAATCAAGAGCACGGATGATTTCACCCACACTTCCTTTGCTGATTGACAGCTCCAGCGCCAATTGCCGAGGATGGCTGGTCCTGACGAATGAGCGCATCAGCACGCTGCATCTTGTCAGGTGTGACAGCCGAGGATGGCCGCCCCGACCGCGACAAATCTTGGAGCTCCGCCGAACCGCTTTCTGATGGCCTCAGCCTCTGTGCCCAGCGACTAACCATACTTCGACTGCTGATGCTCCATAAACTGCATATAAACGTTTTTGAATGTTTCCAAGCGTTTCTTGCTCCGCAGTGAGAAATTCAATGACGACACGCTGCTTGTAACGTACATCACTTACAGGCGCCATGTTGTTCCATTGCTGCACTACGCTATCTGTCGGAAGAAACGGAAACTTTGCCCGTGCACTCCGAAATCTTCAAATAATGCACATCTCAAGTTTCGCATTCGTGCCATTGTTGGGGACGGAGAAAAAAATAGTGGTACATTACTTTCTGGGCTACCCTTGTACAATAATGATATTTCAACTCAAGTTTGGATTGTTCAAGAAGTGATCAAAGTAGAATGTTTTATGAATAAAATCAATTGTGTCGCAATACTAACAGTTAATGAGGGCAAAGTTGAAAGCAATAAAAATCCATTGCTGTTATGAACATTTCTCCTTCTTAGATCCCATAAAGTGACGACGTTACCACATCGTTCATATCGTTTCTAATAAATTTTTCGCAAATTGTCCAGAAATTAAACAAATCTTTCTTTTTTTTCCTTCAACATTTAGGGCATCAGTGGTTACAATGTGTGGATCATTTGGCGGAGGATTTATAGGGATGCTATTTAGGTAAGTTCTATGTTCCTAAAATGAAATTTGAAAGGTTTCCTGGAAATCTAGATGCAATTCTAGATTCTGGATAAACAAGATTTGCCCTATTCCATAACATTAATTAATGCTGGTTCATTTAAAACTTGCGAAGAAAAGTTTTGAACGAATGTAGTAGTTACCTAGTTTAAACACTCGGCGATTTTTGTAGGACGACAGATCCATTTTTAAGGCAAATTTTCACTTTTGATACCTAGATAATGTTAGAAACCAAATTCTCTGTTAGGATAAAATTTGATATAGTAGATTACTGCAAACAAAACTAAATAAATTTTTATAATATATTCCTTTTCATTTTACAGTTACGTTACTAAGAATAGAAAATTCGATGTGTCAACTTTAATAAATGGAGTTTTGGCCGCTCTTGTATCTATTACAGGTAAATCATCCCTTTGAAGTCTTTAAACGTTTAATTCTCAATCCTTTATATCGCGGTATTCTCTTTCTAAAATATATTTCTTTAACTTTTTCAAATCTGGATTATAATACATAGTAAGCATAATGATTGGTACATAAAATAACCTGCCCACTAAGTCCGTATCATTGCCAAAATCATTGCCAAAGTCATCCTTTCAATTTTTCTCCAGCAAATTCGCACGCCATTTGCAAATTTAAATTTTTGGCTGTGGGCACTGTTACTCAAAATGGCAGAAACATCCACGGAAAAACAATATTGTGAGACGGAATTTACAAAAACGGCATAGATAATCACACCGTCTAGCGACATTTCAAGAAGTTTGAAAAAGAAGTACCGCACATTCCCAATCTCATTTAGTGGGTAAAGCAATTTGTGGAGACGGGCTTATGCAAGAGTAAAAGCACTGGCCAACATTACAACCTGTAACTTGTAAGATTTGGTCTTTGTGAAAGATTTGGTCTTTGTGCCCCTCATGCTGCAGCACTTAATAGACGTATAGGTTTCCCCTGCCACATAGAGCGCTCATATCGAAAATCTATGAAGGTTAATGCAAACTTAGAGGGATAACCTTACTTTCTGTCATTTACTTTAGCGAGTACGTTCTTTTTGTACCGATCATTTTCACTTATCTGTACAAAATAATAAGTGACAAGGTTATTTACCGTAACGGGTCAGATATTACACTCGTAGATAAACAAAACAACAGAGATGTACAGGGGCGTAACCAGGACTTTACATGGGGGGGGAAATACAAAATATAGAATAATTTTTTAGTAGAAACAAAGAAAAACAAATGAACTTAAACATATCAGGGGAAATAAAAGGGGGGTTATTACGCCCCTGAATTGTATTTTAGAAGTGTATTGGTTAAACGTTTGGACTTTGGAGGGCTGTTGTCGAGTCTTCTGTATATGGGAGACCCCTTGTTGAAATCTTCAGTATTTTGAAGGCCTGTTTGGGAATCTTCAGAATCTTGGAGGCCTGTTGATTATTATTACGGATTTTGGAGGCCTATTGAATAATCTTATGGATTATTGATTTCTGTTAAGGGGTCTTCTGATTTTAGAATTCTTTTAATAGTATTTTGGAGGCCTATTGCTTAATCCTTTCGATTTTGGAGGCCTGGTGACGAATCTTTCGAATTTTGGAGGCCTGCTAGTTAATTTTCCGGATCTTATAGTGTTCTATTAAATATTTTCCGGATATTGGAAGTCTTATAAAGCATCTTTCGTGTTTGGAGGCCTTTTAAATAATTTTCCGGATTTTGAATTTCTACTAAGGGGTCTTCCGGGTTTTGGAGTCCTATTATTAGTGTTTTGGAGGTCTATTGATTAATCCTTTGGATTTTGGAGACCTGTTGGTTAATCTTCCGGGTTTTGAAGAGCTATTGGCGAAGCTTGCGGAATTTGGAGGCCTCTTATTGAATCTTCCGTATTTTGGAGGCCTGTTACATATTCATCCGAATTACTGAGGCCAGTTGGAAAATCTTTCGGATTTTGGAGATTTATTAAACAATTTTCCGGAATTTGGAAGTCTAATAGAGGATAATCTTCTGTTATTTAGAGGCCTTATTGGTTAATCTTTCGGATTTTTAAAGGGCGAATCATCCGGACATTGGAGACCTCTTGTTGAAATCTTCAGCACTTTAGAGGCCTGTTAAATATTCATCCGGATTATGGAGGCCTTTTGGCAAATGTTCCGGATTTTGGAGACTTGTTGGTTAATCTTCAAGATTTTACAAGTAGGAGGGGGGGATAAAATGTAGAAACAAAGAAAAGCAAATGAACTTAAACAGATCATGGAAATAAAAGGGGGGTTCGTCTGATGTATATAAAGATTTTTCTATCCTTATTAACTGATCTATGTTATCTTTATGATGGTTTAAGTATGTGCATTCATTTAAAATGTTATATATTGTACTGTATATATTTTACATTTGATAGTCATTTCTCTTTCATGATTTCCACCGTCAGCTGGATGTGCTCTATTTCGTCCATGGGAAGCAATCATCGTCGGTATGATCGGTGCCGTGTTCGCCCTCTCCGCTGTCCCGCTTGTAGACTATGTTCATGTCGATGACCCCGTCGGTGCCGTAGCCGTGCACGCCTTCGCTGGCGCTTGGGGACTCCTGTCCGTGGGCATTTTTTGTGACGCAGACCCAGGAATCAAGTATACAAGAGACCGTGCGGGAATCCTCAAAGGTGGCGGTTTCGTCTTATTCGGGGTACAGCTTTTGGCTGTCGTCTGTCTCGTTGTTTGGAGCACCATCTCATCCTTCATTCTGTTATTCGTAAGGCAGTAACTATATAGTTATTTCTTTAATATATACAAATTGGGAGGAAAAATAATTCTAGTACAGCTTTTGTATTGTATTGTAATATATTTCATAACATTCGTAAAAATCCGGTGTTTCTATAGCGCCTTTAATCCAAAAATTAACGTTTTTCTCACTAACTAATGTATCCGTATACTCTGAAGTTCCCAATTGTATACTCACTTACTCACTGTCTTTACCGTTTCTGTCACTCTACCCTCTGTTTTTTACACCTTGTCCTCTACGCAAGCATTTCTTAAAATGGGGGTCGCGAAAAATTCTTCTGTTAATAATGAAAGAAACTACCTCTCTTTCTGCGCACACCCATGGTTCGGGGGGTCCTTTAGAATTTTTAAGTGTGAAAGAGCGCCGTGAGACCAAAATGTTTAAGAAACACTGTTCTATGCTGTTATCTTGTACCCGGCACTGAAAAGGCACCTGACCAAAATAGGTCTAGCAACAATCCAACCTTCATTGTTGCCAACAAACGAAAAAATACTGAATGTTAAAATCCGAGATGGACATAATGAAGATTACATTGTTGCTAGATCTATTTGGTGAGGTGACTTTTCAGTGCCAGGGCCTATTCTTTCAGTTGCTATGTCTGTACCTCTATTACCTAAATTCCCATTACTGGTCGTAAAAACCCACAATAGATCTGGCTCATTGTGGAACTTTCACATTGTTACAGTCTATTGAGATCTTTTCATTCAACAACGGTGCCTTTAGACTTATACAGGTTGGTTATAATTAAAGTGACACTATTTAGACCCTTCTAGCGGCCATTCTGGTAATCAGATTTTGACGAAACTTGAGATATACGTTATACAGACCATGGGGAAGAGACTTTTGCAATAAAAAAAATTAGTTCACATTTTGACCGCTACGTCAAAATATGGCGCTGGTCATGTAAAAAACTATCTGAGAATTTTTACTCAATCAGAGACGTTATGCAAATGAGATGTAAAATTAGAAAAGCTTTAAAATGACAGTGAAATTAAATGTAAAGTCATTCTTCACGATGCTTTAGCTAAAAAGGATCGAGCTTTATTGGTGAAGTTGTTTTACCAGAACTGCAATAATGCTTCTGCTGCAGCGTTTGAAAAACTTGCGAAATGGGCCTATGCCCATTAATGGTTTAAAAAGATGATTAAGAAATTTGAAGAAACTGGTGAGTTGTGTGTGCTGCCAGGGAGAAGACGGAAACGAATTGCAAATGAGACTGTGGAAGACGTTGCTGCTGCTGTAGTGGAGAGTGCTTCAAGTTCCCAGTATTCTTCAGCAAGTGCTCGAGGCGTATCACGTGATTTGTCTATTCCGTGGTCTACGGTACAAAAGGTTTTGCGTTCCATTTTAAAGTGGTATCCATACAAGATCCAGGTGGTTCAAAAGTTGCTTCATGGAGATCCGGAAAAACGCACCGATTTTGCTTGCCAGTTTCTAGGTAGAATAGCCGTCGATAATGCATGGCCATGGAACATTTTGTGATCAGATGAAGCGCATTTCACACTAGACGGAGCAGTGAATGCTCAAAACTGTCGCATCTGGTGTACTGAAAAGCCGATGGTTGTGCATACAAAGGTTCTGCGCTGTTAATTATGTGACTGTATGGTGCGGATTCACTTCACATTTCATTCTTGGCCCCTTTTTCTTTGAAGAGAACACTCCTCAAGGCACTAAAAGATGTTTAATCACTGGTGCTCGTTACTGCGAACTTCTGCAGCAGAAAGTCATTCCTGCTTTACAAGAAAGACAATGTTTAGACACTACTGTCTTTATGCAAGATGGTGCAACACCTCACATTGCACAAGTGAAGGAACTGCTTCATGCTCATTTTGGAGATGATCGGGTGATTTCGAGAACTTTTCCAACTGCATGGCCTCCTCGTTCACCGGACTTAAACCCCTGTGACTTCTGATTGTGGAAATATTTGAAAGATAATGTCTATGGAGGAAGAATACGGACTGTCCCTGAATTGAAAGCAAGCATAACACGCCATATCACTGCGATTCCTCAGGAAACCCTTCGCTCTACTGTGGAACATGCAATAATGCGCTTTGAACATGTCATTGACACAAATGGAATGCACATTGAACAAATGCTCTGATTTTATAAATTTCTTTGCTTCTAACTTGTTTTTGTTATTACTCATGCGCCATATTTTGACGTAGCGGTCAAAATGTGAACTAATTTTTTATTGCAAAATTCTCTCCCCCATGGTCAAGTTTCGTCAAGATCTGATTACCAGAACGGCCGCTAGAAGGGTGTCACTTTAATTATAACCATCCTGTATATAAGGACAGATAAAAGCTTTTAAATTATAATATTTGATGCCAGAAAAAAGTGTATAGATGAGCCCATGCATGCATTGCTTTCATTCCGGGAGATTTGGCCTATTCCAAATGACCACCCAATCACTAGATATGAACATAAACCCAAGACTTCGGATTAGAACGAATTTATCGCTGCTCTACAAGCTCGTTGAGTCCATGCCCAGACATATTTCATCAGATCTACACTCCCGTGGGGGACCAACTAAGTACTAAATAGGTGTACCACTTTCTCTGACACTTCAGTGTATATTTATTCTACTTTATTTATTTAAGAAAAATTTATTTCAATAAAATGGGAATTGTAATTGTAACATTTTAAGTACTAGCTTTATAATCATTTTCGAAATTATTGACAAAAGGGTCGTCATTTAAAAATTATTCGTAATTTTTGGTAATTAGATCATATTTTAATATACTTTTTCTCTACGCAGATAATAAATAAAATCGTCCCCATACGCATGTCAGAGGAGGAAGAGATCCTTGGTGCCGACTATCTCGAACATAACGTCATCAGGAACCCCGAAATCATGAAAATGGTGAAGGAGAGAGAGGAGAAGGAAGCCGCTGAGAAAAAAGCGAATGTTAAAAACGAGATCTTTTCCATCGAAAATCACAAGAAAGAGAAGAAGGAAAAGATACCAAAGAAACACGTGATCATCATCAACGGCAATAGCAACAATAACGCCACTGCCAGCCCCACTCAGAGACCTGCGACGACAGGCAGAAACGCGAACACGAGCAACGGTAATGTCGTTCCGTCAGCGGATATCCAACGTCGGAAAGCTTGGTACTGACTTTAAGGAGATTCAAAACAGTGATCATTAACGACTGTATTAACTTTTATGTAGTGATTTAATTTTTGACTTTTTTTTTTTTAATTTTGAAGTACTTATATATTGATCATTTGCGAGGTTGTTTTGTTTTTTTTCCAAGAGCTCAATTGTGAGGTATTTTTCTTTTTCATATCGATATTTCTATCTATATTATATATTTTCTTCTCGGCCTGGAGATTCTTTTAGATATAATAATGATTAAAATGGACATCTTCGAGACTTTTGTATATAAATATTAGATAAACCCGTTACAGGATTTAAAAATGAATTCTAATAACAGAGAACGAAATCTGTGGGACTAACTCACCATATTAGCAGTATGGATTCGATATTTCTTTGAGAGCTTGAACAGTACAAGTAAATAAATTTTAATCTGATGATCTCAAGCAGTCATCAATGGAGCATATTTTCATAGGCATAGAAGCTATGTATTCAGGGTGTCTCAAACTTTTAGGGTCAAAATTCTACAGATGGTAGAGGACTATAAACTGAGTATTTTGAGATAGAAAACCAATGTTCAGAATTTTGATCCTAAAGTTTGAGATATCCTGTATATTGTCAGTTCTCTGGTTACATACGTATACTGGCTAAACAACACAAATAGTATAGATTAGAACTTAACACAGACTAATAAAAGATGACAAAATCAAAAGTAGATTGTATAATTTCCCAATAAGAGGAAGAGACGCTGCATACCTCAAGCTGAATACCTGGTCATATTTTTGAAAACAATACATACCTAGGTCAACTTAGAAAGGCGAGTTTTATGGATAATACTGAGAACAAAGTATTTCGTTAAGTAAAGGATGAGAGGAGTTCTGTCATGAAATGAAATCGGGTGAAGCACAATTAAAGAATGGATATATATATATTTTTGACCAATAATAAGTCTAAAAACGATATGTAAATAAGCTGTTTAAATGAAGAAGATCTAATACGAAATACGTTATCCAGTTTGTGAAAAGTATTTTCCGTTTGAAAATAAATATTTTTGAAAATTCTATATATTTTACAATAATTTATGATTAATATAAAGCATGAATGACAAAAAGATTTTTAAAATGAATATTTTTTATATAAAAAACGGTAATAAATTCGATAGTATTTTAAACAACGATAACTTAAGCTGTTGTCTAAGGTTGAGCGTGTAAATTTGTATGTAAATTGGAAAAGAAATAAACTCTTATTATTTGATGTAAATAGTATGTATCATTATAATTAATCATAAAACATAACTTTGAAATATTTGAAAACAAACTGTACGGTATGGCCAGGGCAGGACTAATACCTTTAGGGGCCCTAAGCACTACACACCTTTCTCAGTATAAATCCTGTTTTTCTGAGGATTCGGGGGCCCCTATTCACATGCTTAGTCTAAAGAGGCCCTAAGCACGTGCTTAGTCTGCTTATGTATAAATCCAGGGCTGGGTATGGCAAAAGATTCGAAGATTGGTTCTATTATGGGTGAATACAGATTAAGGCTTTACGTATAAAAAAACAATAAGCAAAAGCACAACATATCTTTTACGTTCATCAGTTCAACATTTACTCGCGAGCTCTACAGTCTTATTTTTTTATATACTGTATATAAAAAGAGATTCAAGTGTAGCATCGTAATGATAGGGCACATGGCAACACTTAATGGCCTTTAAAGTACTAGAAGCTCTGCGACATAATATACGCATTACTGAAAGCACTGCGGAAGATTTGGTCGTCCTATTCGACATAATGTCCAGCATGGTTGTGAAACTTGTCCCTTTGAGGACCATTTTTGGAGCACGGAACAGTCAAATCACTCAGAGCAAGATCTAGAGACTACGACGGTTGAAATGACAGGAATTTTTTACTCGACGAGAAAAAGGTGCACAATAATCATGCGTGCCTATTGTAAAGCAAAACTGAATCGCGAAACCTCTGAAAATCTTTCACGTAGAAATGCCCAAATGCACTAAACCATCGATGACAAAGATTGCAATGAGCAGACACGTAACCACAACACTGCAACACAGCAGACACGTACCTCTTATTCTCCGTCTGAAAGTGAATTCCTGGAAATTTTTGAACTGGTCCGTATATATTTTTGTATTTGTTAAGTACAGGGTGGGTCAAAAGTCGCAGTACACGCTGTTTTTTCGAAAACCTTGCAGGAATTGGGAAATCTGAATATTCCAGTAAGGTAAGGGTGAGGTAGTCTATCTTTTACGGTATGTACCGAACATGGCCGCCATCTTGAAATCGGCCTTCTTGAATCTAAGTCAATTTTTTAAATGGAAAGGGGGTCGTGTGATATATCAAATAACATCAGCATTTTCTGACAATTTCATTCCTGTACACAGATTTGAAGTAGTGATATTGTAGTTCCGATGTCTAAGCAGAAAACAGCTAAAATAGTACATCTCTCTTATCCAAGACGCAGTGAATAGGCAAATAGTAGTCTACAATTTTCTGCTGTTTAAGATACTTTTCCAATCCAAATGTTTTCAATTTTGGAAGATATCTTGAGCATCTCCTTGGAGCCTTCCTGCTTTTTGTTTTAATATTATTATTTTTGGAATTTGGAATGTCTGATGTGAGTAATATAATTTTAGGTTGAAATTTATTTTTAATAACTGTCCTTCAAAACAGAGACCGTAATTCTGATTACTCTGTACGCACGCAACTTCTAAGACCAGGAGTTAATCCTTTGTGCATTCTTGATTTAAGAAGTTATTGATACCCTTTTTTAAATATGGAAAAGGACGATAAGAAATGTAGAAATAAAGCAGAATAATTAGCCATATATAGGAAAAAGAGGACAATATCGTTACTTCTTTGAATCCCTGAACAAATGATTTGAATAAAAGAACAACATCATTGCTCTGAACAACATAAAGCAGAGCCGTTTAAAATCCACATATTAAAAAGGACAATAGTAAGTAAATGAACCCTTTTCCAAGAATCCACTGATGGGTTGCTAGAAAACTGTATTTCTAAAATATAAAGTTCAAGAACCAAGTGGACAAAAAGATGAACATGGTTCATTAATCTGTTATTAATAAACATAGCAAGTTTATTAGCAAGACGCAAGGACTCACATTCATCAGAATATATACAAGAGGGCATGGATTTATTCTATAGATCAGTTCTATTGGCATGTGGCATGGAAAGGAGGATGTAATGACCCCAAAAATAGCTGGAACAGCTTATCAAGAATCTAAAAACGTGGGCTTTAAGAGGCCTAGCAAATGCAGCTTCGCATTCACTTATCTGAATACTGAGGAGCAGTGATATCATTAGGACCTTATGCTTGTTAAAAACCCTTGTTGTTAATTTTTTAATTGGAACAGTAATTTTTCACGCAACAGTAATACAAATTAAATAGCCCGAAAGAGCTCAGATAGGGAAATTAAAAACAGACATCATTTGGAAAAATCATTACCCAACTGTTTTCTCTGTTATTCCAGTCTCTTGTTGTCATTTAATGGAGGGGCGTGGGGAATGATTTTAATTTTCTCCCCCAAACATTCGACAAAGAAAGCACTTGAATTCCGATTTTTTTTCGAGTGACGTCCGTTTCTAATTTGTCTCTATGCCACTATACCACACTTAATGACAAATTGTATTTAAGATTCAACAATGCATAAGAACTAAATGCAGTCCATAAAGTAGACCTTGTGGACCACTTCAAGTCGATTGCACGTGCTAAAAGAGTAACCGTAAAGAATACCAAGATAATGGCATGTCATATAACAATCGATTCGTCAAGAATGAGTAGGTTGTTACTTTCTGTTTATCTTTTAAGCATTGTTGACAGGTGCAGGCGCACGTGACGATCGCACTCCTTCTTGGAATGTCTCAAGGTTTTATTTACAGTACGGTTATTTCTAGCGGTGCTATCTTTTGCCATAATGGTTTAGCTTGCAGACGTCATGGGATACTTTCCGCATACAGTTTTCAAACCAAGCGATAGCAGCTCCGACTTTGTGGCAAGATATCCTGGCGGTAGACAAATAGGCCCTTCACTGAATTGCTGCCTAAGTAGGAAGTGTTATACCATAGTATTGAGTGTTCGTGATTCTGTCAACCATAGCCAGTGGATTAAGACCAATCCATGATGAGAAATAAACCAGTTCGTCACATAATCACTTTGGAACTTCATATTCGGGAAACGCGTGCTTATAGATGACGTTCTCCATCTTTACGTCTTACCAAGTTTGAACATCTGGCTGGAAAAGGGCATCGCTCCATATAATTTTATTCCAGCGTTACTATTGGCCAACAAAAAACTTTCCTTGCACCAGACAAAACGACGTTTCACGTTCACATTGATGACCTTTTGTTTAGTGGGAACATCTGGGTCTTTGTAAACTAGAGCATTTAGCTCTGACGAACGGTCGTAGTTCTGGCAGTGGAATCTTCCGGTAGTTCGTGCTATTGCAGTACAACACTTTGACTGACTATCATGGTCTAGATACCGGTCTATATCAAAAAAACTGTGTTCTCTACCACGGCCATGACATCGTATTTCGATATATGTGTATTCTAGTATTCCATTTCTTTGGTCTTTCACTTTTGGATGATCTTGATTTGAGAAGATTCAATTTATACTCTATAGCTTTTATGCTCAATTTGTTGATATGATAGTCTATCACTGTACTTCAGTTGTTACGACAAATTACAGCTTCCATAACCTGGTCGTTTTTATTAGTGCTTTTAACATGTATAAAGTAGTTTTTATGTAAAGCACACGTTCAGTAGTGTCTGGTTTCAAATGATCATTGTATACGAATACACACCTTACGGCTAATCGACAGAAAGAAATTTTAAACTCTATAATAATATTCAGGCCTTTAAAGGATTTTCCAAAAAAATTCCTTTTCCTCTCATTTTTAATAATAGTTTTACGCATCGCGGTGTAGCTAGACTGAAGAAATGGATTCATTTTTATTAAAGATGATTTATTACTTTTAACTTCTGACTTTGAACTTGTATAATTACTAAACGCAAAAAAATAATATTCTTCATGGATGGTATTTAAGTAATTAATCTCTTCTCACATGGAAAATTAGGAATGCGCTATAAAAATCCGCAAAATAAAAACAACACGCTTCTTTGTCCAGAAAGAACGGATTCCTTTGGAGTTTACTGCAATTATCAGACATGTCCATAAAATAATTAATGCACGTGAATTATTCTGCTTCGATTTCGACATAGGTACAACGCACTGATTAGATAAAAGGAACTTATTTCTCTTGTTTGAAAATAAGAGGAACGAGTGGGGAGCGTTCATCATTCTCGTTTGACATAGTTAAATAAAGTGAAGGGACTTGTTGAGCATCGATGACGTTTGCGTCACCACTATGAATCACAAATCCCGTGTATCGGAAGGAAATAATGAAGGCAGGGGAGGAGGTGGGAGTACGAGCTGTCTCGCTCGGTCTCCCGCGCAGAAAATCTGCGCTGAGGACGGTAAAGGGCGACGACTGCGAAAAACATTGTCAGTACTACCAAAGGTCCTTCTTTTTTCTCTCTTTCTGTTCAGAGCCAGCTGATACTAAAGCAGCTACAATGTTAATGTAGGTAATGTCATGATTTATATTTTTATCGTTTGTATAAGGAGAGTAAACAAAACTGTTAAACCCGATCAAATTTTATGAACGAAAGAGGAAAAGTTTTTAATTTTATAACGTGGAATTCCTCTTTCAGGTGAGGTAAAGAGTTTGCATTTTAAACAGCATGATATATTTATTAAAGTGCTTGAAAATAAGTAATCTTTTCTTACACATATAAGCGACAATTTAATAACAAATAGACTAAAGCTAAAACATCAGAAAATAATAAGCAAATGGAAACTGTATTTCATATTGAATGAAATAACAATTCATTTATTGTTATTACATGAACGAGTTTATTACATAAGTTTTCAAATCTATCTAGACGGGCTGTAACTCATCATTTTCGCAAGGAAGTTTAGAACCTATCTACCCATAACCAATATTAGAAATGTTTTAATCTTAATTTTCAGATAATTATATGTTCTAAAAGACATTTTTTTTATCTTCTTGTTAATATATCTGTTCGCACCATTGTTGAATGAAAAGATCTTGATAGTTCAATTATATTTCTCTAATTATTTACTTTCAATGGACGACATTAGTAAAAATAATATTGTCAGCATTGTTAAAATCAAATAATAATAACAACTCAAAAGTGTTCTTTGAGGATTTATTACACGCCATGCTTCAGATGTTTAAATTATTTCATCAACAAATAAATAATACTGTTTGGTAAATTAAATAAAGGGGGTCATAATTTTTCCAATAATTTAATTTACAAATGTTCTCAATATTTGAATACACAAACTTATTGAAGTAATATTTCTTATCAGTTGGATAGTGGGAATTCAAATAATTAGCTTTTTAAGCAGGTTTGAAAAAAAGGCTAGAGAAAGCCGTGGGAAAAAGATATTCAGCACTTTTAAGACGCATAACAATATTAAGCGTCCGTGTGAAGACAAGAACTTGCTTCACACTAAGACAAATGAATCTGTTTTAAGCAGTTTCTATTTAACTACATAATGCAGTATACTGCTATCCAAGTAAGCTATATATATTCTATGTTACGCTTTAATTATTACGCTTTTCCGATTGCTCTTTATCTGCTTTCCTGTTTCAACGAAATCTTTTTTTATCGTCCTTTATAAACGGCAATAAATGCCACACTTCAGATAGCTTTTCACCATGAGTGAATTGAAAATCAATCCCAATGCCATTTCCATGAACATCGGTTAGTTCATCTGTTGTTAATTAAATGCTTCTGCAGAAAATAACTCTCGATGATTTTAATGATCTCTGTTTACATGAACAAATTGCATGCTTTTAATCGTAACGCATCTGCGTGAATCATTCCTTCATTCTATCAAAATACGATTTTTATAAGCTAAGATTAAAAAGGAGGGGGGGGGGGGGGTTCTAGAAAGGCGTCGACTACAAAGGTCATTTTGCACCTTTTACACAAGTTATAACAGTACGCAGCCCGGGACAAGCACCCACGGCTGGATTCGAACCCGCAGCCAGGTGGACTCGAGAACTAGAAAGCCTACGCCCTAGCCCTCTCGGCCACCTGGCCGGCAGATTAAAAAGGCTAAATAAAAATTGATTAATATTTGAAATCTCGATAATAAATATTAGTCATAGCTAAAATCCGCTGTAAAAGACACATTCCACAGCTGGCGATATTTTGCAGAGTTATTGGTAATATTCGATGCTTAAATATCGACGGATCGGCCTCGGTGACTAGTGGTTGTGTGATCGCCTCTGATGCCCGAGAACGCGGGTTCGATCCCGGCCGAGGACGACGAGGATTTTTTCAGGAGGAAAATCCTGAGATCATGCACTTCCTTCGGAAGGGAAGTAATTCCGTTGGTCCCGTGTAGTCGTTTGCCGGCTGCACGTTAAAGAACCCTTGCGAGGCAAAATTTACGGCCCCTATAACGCCGTTCTGAAATGACCATGACAATTGAAAAGGACGTTAATACCAAACAAACCAAACCAAATATCGACGGAGGCAGCTCGTTATACGAAGGGAGATCAAAAAGAAAGTTGCACTAACTCGCCGCAGGAGAGCGCTGTGTGTCGCAATCTTGGGCAAAGCGGAGAAAGGGACATTAACTGCGCAGACGTCGGATAGGACGGTTGCTGTGGTTTCCCGTCGTGTTTTGTGTGACTAGCGGGCTAAAAGTAATGGCGCGTCAACTGGATGTCCACTCCAAACTTGAGGTGCGAGCAGTATTCCGATTTCTATGGGCCAAACGGGTGAATTGCACGGACATTCATCGTGAAATCACTGCTGTATATGGAAATTGAGCGCCGGTGTGATTTTGTTGCACGATAACGCAACACCTCACAAGGCCCGCCAAACGTGCGAACTGCTGCAGCATTCAAGTGGGAGGCTTGGCAACATCCTCCATACAGTCCCGACTTAGCGCCATGCGATTTTCATCTTTTCGGTAAGCTCAAAACGGAACTCGGTGGACAACGATTTCGAAACGATGAGGAGGTGAAAGCGGCTGTCACCGTATGGTTACAAAACGCTGGAGGAGATTTCTATGCATCCGGAATCGAAAAGTTGGTTGATCGTTCGGATAAATGCTTAGGGTCTCTTGGGGACTATGTGGAAAAGTGAACCTACATTGTATGCTGCTATAGAGCTGATAAGTATGATGTCACTTCCTGGCCAGTTGCCTAGCGATTCCAAACATTAGGTTTAACAATGTGGTGTAAGGCCATAGAAAAGCATACAGAAGTTAAATTAAGTTTGGAATCGCTAGGCAACGGGCCAGGAACTGACGTCACCGCTTACCAGCTCTATAGCCGTGTTGCTTTTGTATAGGTGGTGTAATAAATGGCCATACCGTAGAAGTGCAACTTACTTTTTGATCTCCCCTCGTACATTCGCTGAGTTGATCTTTACGAACACTACCGAATCGTCGTGTATTATTCATGCATGCTTGCAGTACTGTCCACTAGAGCTGCTAGAGCGACAATGTTCAGCGACATTTCGATTATGTCTCAATGATCACCGAGTGCCAACTTGATGGCGACATGGCAATCTTTCTACCATGGCAATGTTTGAAGTCAGTACGTTATTTGCGACGCTATTAGTTAGCCGATAACATATAGTATTCCGTACTAGATTATCGCCAATTGGAAAAACACTGCAAGGCTTAGTCAGTCATACCTTCTACTTCACCCCATTGATGGCAAGGTGAAGATGAAGAATGGCGGTATAACCATTCTGTCTTGTTTTAATATTTGATCCTCAGATTCACGTAGATAACGTCCTGAATGCTATATGTATTAGAATATTTTTGCTGACCCCATCCACCTGTTCATGGCCATTTTCTTCACTCCAACATGCGATCGATTTACCGAATTTGCAAAACAGTTGTTGCGTTCAAAATCAGCTGTTTCAAAGTCCTGAAACGTGTAAGTGAAGAGAATGGGACCATTCGAGATGCAAATCATCAAATTAGGAGGCCGCGAAAAACAAAAAAAAAGTGATCCTCAAGTTGAGAAAGTTGAGATCTGTTGTTAAAAACACAAATTTGCCTCAGCATCATCTTGAATGTGCTTGGTACAGAAAAAAACAACCCCTCATCTAAATCAAAATAACGCACTGAGCGAGTTAAGTATTCCAAGCAACATAAAGGTTGGTTACCTGATGACAGGAGGAAAGTCATATGGACTGACGAAATCACCTTTTGTCTGGGTGTTAGTGGCTAAGAATACAACTCAGACTGCTCGAAATCAACAGTGAATTTCCTCAGAAGGCCATGATTGCGAATGTTTCACACCAGCTGGAGTAGGGGAAATGGGCATATCATGGAACTATTAAAGTAGATCTCCATGAACAAGTTTTGGAAGACTTTCTGATCCCGACTCTGGAAAATCTTGAATAAGAAGATGAAGAAATGAAATTTGTGTTCCAGCAAGATAATACTAGCTGCCATAAAGCTCGTCAAGTGAAGGCATGGTTTCAGAGAAACAACGTTCCACTCGTGGAGAACTGGCCAGCAAATTCACCCGACTTAATTACGTTCGAGAATTTATGGATGCACATAAAGAAGAAGATCCAAGGAGAAAAGCAATCAACTTCGAGGATCTGAAGTCAGCTATGAGGCATTGCTGAGTAGAAATCCCTGGTTCCTTTAGTGATGGATCATCCCAGCAAGATACAAGGCAGTCATTAGATTCAAGGATATCCCATAAAATATTAATATTTTTTTCACAGTTCAAGTAGTTAACATTTGTTTAATATTTTCTTTTCTTCATAAATTTTATTTTTGGTTTGTTATTTTACCGTTGTGCTGCTCGTGTTTCTAAACTTCTGAAACGCCAAGTGGATGTTTCTAAACTTTTGAAACGAGAGGGGGTCATTTCAACGGCACGAGATTCAAAATCATTTGTACCAAATATTAATATTTATATGTCACATTAAAGAGAACATGTTGCGCTATAGGGAAGTGTTTTTCATCTCTGCATAACTACATCCTTTTGTGAAAAGTTTCTAAAGTTTTGAAAGGGGGTTGTATAGCGAATAAGCCAGAGAAATTTAGCAGAAATTTAGTCCATATATATGTGCAATGCAATCCCATGCCTAGGGAAAGGATGAAAATCGCCCAGCTAATGAAAGTTTACCTCTGGTCATCATGAATCAGCTGAACCGTTACTTCAACATTGGAAAGAATACTGCATAATTTTCTATGAAGTTGGCCA
>JAHWFO010067154.1:4831127-4864865 GCA_023313115.1 Rhysida immarginata
GTTAGGTCAGATCACAACTCAATCAATTAGTTATTTTTCCTCACGAAATGATAAAATTATTTCATTTTAGCATAAATGTGCACTGATTGTGATAAAAGTTAAAATTTTAGCTTTCGTTTAAAGTGGAATGCCTCATTTCTTCCACATGAGTTTACATTCTGCCTTTTATTTTTCTTATGATTTTTAAATTCAACAATTCACTATCTAAAGTTTACTTTGTATCTGTTAATGCTTTATAACATCTCCACACAAATTTCAATTATTGAAAATATTGAAATGTTGTTATAAAGTAAGTTAGAGTTTGCAATTGTTATTTTTTAATTCTTTACTAGTTAACATCCTTAACAATGGATGGGTTAACTGGAGCATTTCAGGATAGAATGAGGGCAGAACATCAAACAAAATCAGGCCCAATGATGCTCAACATGAATTTGTGGTCCCTTCTCTTTTTGGGAATTGGTAAATATGATTTAGATAAGTAGACATTTTATGAATCTTAAAAAAAAAGTTTTAAATTGGCTAAAAAATTTTCCTATCATTAAGTGCTAAACATTTACTTTTTTTAAAACTGTAATCAGTGAGCATAAAATACTCTTCTGTTTTAGAATCTTAATTTTTTTCCTTCACAAACTTAGAAAACTTTCACAATCTTTCCTTCACAATCTTTTAGAAACTTATTGTTTTTGAATAAGTTTTTTCCTTCACAATAAACTTAAAAATTTAAGTCTTTCTCAGAACAGTTTAATATTTCACATTTCATTGGAGGGGGGGAGGGATGTTTGTTTGGGATCATATGGTTAAAGTTGATGAAATGCCAAACTGTCATTTTAGATTTTAAATGCAGTATTTTTTTCAGCCTATTATGTTAATTTTTATGAAATTTCAAGACTTACAAGAGCTTGAAGTTTTTGTTTTCCAACTTTTTAAAAGTCTATATTCATGACATTTTATGTAATGATATTTTATTTGCAACTTCAACATCATCCTTTATTCAGAAATGAAAATTGATGCATTTTCGAAATTTAAATTTTGTGTAATTTCTGCAGTTATACAATTTGAGTCAAATATAAATTCTAAATAATAATCCAAATATAATACTAAACAAGATAAGATATCCACATATTTAATATTATTATTATTATTATTATTATTATTATTATTATTATTATATTTTTAAATGAAAAACCCCAGATTGCAGGAATGATGGCAAGTTTATGCATATCCTTTTCTAGGTCTTATAATTACTAAAGAAGCAATGCAGTTTGTTTCATTTGTACAAAGACACCCTTCAGTGATATTTCACATCCTTACATTTTCAGTTGCTAGTGCTATAGGACAGGTAAAAATTTTAATATTATCTGTTAATATACTTTTATAAAATATGATTCCAGGCAGGGTTTATTAAAAAGTGAATTAAAAATTGGCAACGATTCAGTGATCTAAGATATAAAACCAAATGTAAAAAATAATCTAGTTCTCAATCTGCTGGATCACTTTTGCATACGGGTTTGAAACCCCGCTGGGGCATGGATGATTGTGTTTGTCCTGGGAATGAGTATAGATGATAGTCCTGCAGAATTGTCTCATAAGGAGCAAAATCTTGACACAACCAAAATTCTAACAACTGAGCGGCCAATTTAAGGTGCTTCCCCTCAACATTATAAAACTCGTATGCAATTGGGCATGAACTCTACTAGTATTTAGATGGGTTGTATAGGAACCCATCTCATGGTTCAAGCAAAGTGATCCACAACTGCTGCTTACTAAATAGATTGGTTGTCATCCATCTTAACCTAATCAATTTTATACGACAAATGCTTGATAGGATTAAGAACTAGACCAGTGTCCGCTGAACTCTTTTACCTTAAGGCTCACTGATCGAGGAGAATTTATTTTGCAGCACACCAAATAAAAATCCCAACAAAATTAAATATACTTATATATAAAAAAAAATCATTTTTCACTATATTATATTTTTAAATCTTTCATGGTACATGACTGTACTGTGGCACACAGTTTGGCAGACACTGAACCAGACTTTCATAGATCATGGAAGTACATCCAATTCGACCATCTTTCCGGAGCCATTAAGAATATTAAGTGAGTAGTCTGGCACTTGGCATTGTTGTCATATGATGTCTTCTATGAAACATTTCCCATGCCACACTCTGCCATCAACATTGTGAAGAAGAAAGTGAGATTCATTGGACTATGTGTTTTTCCAGTTGGCAATAATTTAGAGCAGGTGATTATACGGCCATTGTATACTTATTTTATTTTGTGCCAAAGCATGATACAATATGGGTTGTTGGTCATTTTACCCAGCATGGGACAACATTCACTGTAGTACAGATCATTAGGTTATTCACAAATTGTTAAGTACAATCCTCTCTCAGCTGCCCCAGACAAGGTACTTTTGGGCACACTGCCCTTGCACCAGTCTCAGTATACAAAAGGAACCTGTTGGGACTCATCTGAAACTGGCTGTCATGCTGTGTTTGAAGTTGCTCAATCATTGCACATGCTTGAAAAAGCCTGATTAAATACTCTTCTATTCTACTCATATGATTGCCAGTCACATATTTCCTAACTGGAATGATTCATTCTATTTTCATTTCAAGAAATTTAGGAATATTCTCAGACTAAATGAATTAGCGTTGAATGTTGCTTTAATGCATTTAACTAAGTTGCTGTATGCGTTTTTATTAGTTTTTGAGAAAAAGAAAAAAACAATTGAAAAAATTTTTTTCGTGGAGATGTTTCTTATTACCCTATATCCCTATATATTTGAAGTAGATTACACTTTTTTTCCTCCATTATATTAAATATAATTTTAAAATACTGATATTATCTCTATACAGCTTCTGCCTGGTTGTAGTGCTGCAGTATATTTTTAAGATTA
This sequence comes from Rhysida immarginata, assembly GCA_023313115.1. Lineage (NCBI taxonomy): Eukaryota > Metazoa > Arthropoda > Chilopoda > Scolopendromorpha > Scolopendridae > Rhysida > Rhysida immarginata. Next base: position 4,834,030 of record JAHWFO010067154.1, read on the forward strand.
ATAAACACAGATGCCCATCTTCTTGAAATTTATAAGGAATCATGAAAAGAGGATGTTGTTGTGGTGAAAGAGTTTTTATTTTTTTTATTTTATTTATATAAGGAATCATGTTTTATATGGTCTAGCAGATTTTTTTTTTTTAATAATTTGAACAATATTGAATGACTAACTTTGTTTTTGTTTTCTATAGTTTTTCATATTTCTCACTGTAAGTGAATTTGGGCCATTAACTTGTTCCATCATGACAACAACAAGAAAATTTTTCACTGTATTAGGGTCAGTGATCATCTTTGGAACTGTTTTGCTTCCTAGACAGTGGTTCGGAACAACACTGGTATTCACAGGTGAATATAAAACTGAAAAAGATTTATTTTCAGTTATGTTTTAAGATAATTGTAACTGGTGTTTACATGAAAACCAAAACTAGCTAAGAGTTAAATTAATTATGGGGGTTTGGTTTTCAAGTAAACACCCTTTAATAATAATAATAATAAAGACAATTATTATTTTAAAAACAAATATGAAAATTTTCATTTTCTTTGCATTATTGAATTATTTCCTCATGTTGTCATGTTCATAAAGGTACTTTTTATTATTACTTTGTTAATTTTATATTTTATTCTACTGCATTTTTCACACAACTGCTCAGTTTTGTTATTATCAAAATTGCTCATTTGCACTTGAATCATAATGCAATATATGATGTTTTTGAATGGTCTGTACATACAGTGCTCCCTATATACACTTGCATGCCAAAAGTCATGGGATAGCAGTGGACTATTTTTCAAGTGGCAGTAGCATCATGTGCAAACAGTATAAATATGCAAATCAGTGTCAGTAGGTTTAGTTACACTGTCATGAGTAAATGGTGAGGTGTTCAGTGTGACAAAGGCTACACGACGAGAGCTATCCAAGTTCGAACGTGGCCTGGTATGTGGAGCACGACGTATGAGTCATTCAATATCGGAGGTGGCTCAACAATTCAATATCCCACAGTCCAAGAGTCTACAAAGAGTACAAACTTGAAGGAATTAACTCCCACCATGGACAACGCAGTTGTGACCAATGAACAGGACCAATGGCGTGGTCACCGCTAACAGGCAATTGACACTACACAACCATCGGATTTTAACGATTTTAACCAGGATGATACTAGAGCTGTATTGATGCAAACTGTGTAACGAAGTCTGGTGTACATGGGATATGGAAGCAAGAAGACCCACGAGGGTGCCCTTGCTAACAACAAGACATCGTCAGCAACATCTCTCCTGGGCCCATGAACACATCAACTGGACACTTAACTGGAAATGCGTGACTTGGTCTGATGAGTCTCGATTCCAGCTGATACGAGTACTGGTAGGGCTCGGGTGTGGCGCAGACCTTGTGAAGCCATGGACCCAAGTTGTCAAGCTGCACTGTACAAGCCGGTGGTGGCTCCATAATGGTGGGGGTGTTTTTTCGTGGCATGGGTTGGGCCCTTTGGTTAAGGTAGACTGTTCACTGACTGGCCAGCATTATGTCCAGCTGCTTGCTGACCATCTGCAGCCCTTCATGGACTTCACATACCCTTACAATGATGGGATTTTCTAGGACGACAATGCATCACGCCATGATTGTTCATGATTGGTTTGAGGAGCATGATATGGGCACCCCGATCACCAGATATGAATCCAGTTGAACACATTTGGGATGTGCCTGAGAGGGCCATTCGTTCACGGGCTCCTGCACCTCAAACAACTGAGGATAATCCAGTATGTTATTACAATATTAATAAAAGTTTATATTCGTGAATATTGATGCGGTAGATACTGCTTGTAATGTTCTTATGGGTCCGAGTTTTCTCTGACCCCCTCATGCTATACAAGATGTTTCAAATCTTTTAGGTCAAAATTCTGCAGCAGTAGAGGTCTGTAAACTGAGTATTAAAATAAATTTCCCATTTTTTTTCTTCTCTACTGTGATGATAAATGTAATTTTTATTAGGAGCTTTAACAAAAAGCCACTTATAAGTTTATATGACCATCCAGCCAGGGCCGGCCCGAACAAAAGCGGGGCCCGGTGCAAAATAACAATTTTTTAATTTTTTCAGTAGTTGGCGCAAAATTGTCAACGGCACGGGGCCTTCAGATGCGCGGGGCCTAGTGCAGTTGCACCGTTCGCACCGCCCTCGGGCCGGCCCTGCATCCAGCCATCTGCCATTTGCACGAAAATTTGAACCAATAGCCGGAAACGATAGCTGGTGTAATTTCATCCTCATTAAATTTTTAATACATTTACTGCTACAAAAATTTTCAAAATTTTAAAGTCGTAACTCAAATTTAGTAAATATCATGTGAAACATTAACTTTTACCAAAAAAAATTTACAAAATTTCACATTTATCTTGTAGAATTTGAGTTTAAAAAAAACAAAAACAAACTTTTTGAGTATTATGTACGTAACATTACAAATAATTTTCATTCATTAAATGAAAATGGTTATTTTCTTTCTTTACAGGTTTAGGTTTGGACAGTGTATATGGTAATTCAAAGTCGTCTAAAAGTACCAGTATAACATCTGACAAAAATGCTAAAAGCAATCAAGCTTCAAAATCAGATAAAACAATTAACACTGAACAAAACATTATTCTGAACAAATGATTTATTTATATAAAAAAAAAATTCTTTTGGTAAACTTTTTAAAGTTTTGAAGGAATGACTTCCAAAAAAAAAAAAAATGTATCCTGTTCTCCCAGTAATGTAAATAGAAAGGTGTCTGATTAAGTAGATGATGTCAACAGCTCGAGTGTTGCCAGTTTGAGTCACAAAGTTGAATTTTCTCTGCCACTGAAGTACAATATTGTGGACATTTTACTAGGATTGTTATATTTTATTAAGTTTTATTTATATATATATATTTTTTAATTCAAGAGAGCATTAAAAAATTATGATTATCACTGAAAAGATAAGTATGTAACTTGATGATAAATCTGCTTAAGAGGCACTTATTTTTAACTTATCAAGGGAACTGTGTGAAATGGAAGTAGAAGGTTACATTGATTGTATAAGAGCATGCTTAAATTTTTACCATTGATTAAAAGTTTTACATGTATTTAAACTGTAAAATTGAATGGGATTGTAAATAAAATTTACTTTAACAAAAGTAGATCTTTTCATATTAATTTATAGGCAAAAAGTGCAAAAAAATTAAAAGTCAAAGAGAATTTTTTTTACCACATTTCACAAATCTATATCGACTATTTACAAGATATAACTTATAAGTTTTACAAGATATCTTGTAAAGTCTGGACCTTGTCACCAGACAAATCTTAGTCTTCTTAAAAATTATGAGGTTGCAGTAATGCATCAGCTTTTCTGACTCTACAAATATTTGCAGAAATATAGGCTTTGTTCCTGTTGTCATATTTTATAAATTGTCGTCGTTGAACATTAATTAAAGTTCATTATTCATAAACAGTAATGGATTAAAATGCTTAAAACTGTGATTAGATAGGAAAAAAGTAATATTCTCCTGAAATCATTGGTCACAGGGTATGTCTGGTCTCAAATTCACTGAAATGGAGCTCCACTGAACATATTTGGTTGCTCAAATATTTCAAAATTCAATGTTCATACACAAATCGGCAATTTAAAACGTTAAAAATTGGGTTGAAATATATGTAAAATTCCTCCTAAATTCAAATTTTGACAATTTATTTGATGATCCAACAATACAAATCAACTGAACAACAACAAAAAAAAAAATATACAGGGTATCTTAAAAAAAATATACTAACACTTTGTATTTTCAGGTGTAACTAATATAACAGAATGGCAGGAGATCAACTTAGCTTTGCTTTCAGCAAGATGGAGCACCTCCCCACTCTCATCACGATGTAAGAGCTCACCCGAACACATGGATTGGAGGAAGCGGTAGCATTGAATACCCTGCGCGTTCCCCAGACCTCACGCCAATGGACTTCTTTTTATGGGGATACCTCAAGGACAGAGTTTATCACGCAAAACAAGAACAATTGATGCATTGAAACTGAAAGACAATGTTGCGATATTCCAAATGAACTGTTTCGCGACATTTACGAATCCATTTGTGCACGTTATCAGTTTTGTCTGGACAATGACGGTCATCAATTTGAACATGATTTTTTAATTACATTTGTCTTCTGTAATTCAAGCCTTTAAACTTGTCTCTATGTTCAAAAGTAATGTTTTTATAGTCATTCAAAGTGTTAGTACATTTTTTTGAGACACCCTGTCTATAAAATAAGATTGAAAATCTAATCTACTTTGAAGAAACAGCAGCCCACCTTCCCCCATTACCTAAATGTACCAGTCTAACATTGGCAATTAATTTTCCAAATAAAGGCATATTAAGAATTTATGTACAGTTTAAAACCAACAATTTTGAGGAAACAATATTTTGAAACCAATAATTTTGAAAAACCAACAATTTAGAAATGTCTATAATTTAAAAATAGATAGAAATTATGAAAAAATGCATTCAAAATTCTCCAACTGTATGTATTTTCTTCATAGTAGATTAGATTTTCAATCTATTTTATATATATGTTTTATGTTGTTCAGTTGATTTTTATTGTTGGGTCATCAAATAAATTGTCAATATCTGAATTTAGGAGGAATTTTTACACAAATCTGCAAGCTTAACATTTTATAATAAAATTACCGACAATGACGATAAATTTATTGTTTAAACAAAATTGTTTAAAAACTTTATAGTTGGCTTTAAATGTAATCAATCAATTTATCCTCATTGTCACCAATTTTGTTATAAAATGTTAAGCTTACATATTTGTTTATGAACACACTGACTTTTGAGCAAACTCATTCAGTGGATCTCCATTCCAATGAATTAGAGACCAAATTTTTTTCCTTACCAGATTCTATAAACTTTTAACTATTTTTTTACACAGTTTCCAAGTTTATTTAAACACTTGTCATAGTGCTCAATGAACTTCTGCATATTCCAAGTTTCATTTCATAGAAATCTCTCGCTGGTGAGCAGTTTCCACTTCATCATCGCTGAAATGCAGGCTGCCGACGAACTCCTTTAGATGCCAGAATAGGTTGTAGTTACTGGACGCAAAGTCCAGATTGTTAGGTGGGTGGTCAAGTTGTTCTCAACCTATAGATCTGATTAGTTGGGAACAACTTGACTACCCACTTCACCGTCTGGACCTCGTGTCCAGTGACTACCACCTGTTTCAGGATCTAAAGGAGTTCTTCGTCAGCTGCATTTCAGTGATGATGAAGAAGTGAAAACTGCTTAGCTTTCCTCACTAGCAGCAGACTTCTCTGAAGTGAGCATGCAAAAGCACTATGACAAGCATTTAAATAAACTTGGAAACTGAGTATTTTATTTTTATTACATTAACGAAACTGACTTTCTGAATACACCTTATGCATTTGAAACCTGTGGCTACAAATGACCCGAGAAAAAGTCTGCATTCATGAATAAACAAAAGTATTCATGAATGCCTCTATGACCCGCTTGTCTTTTTGTTTAATGGTCTTTCTTGTTCTTGTAGGTCATCGACATTTTTGTTGTCTTCAAAACGTTTCACCCACTTCCTTATAAATGCTGTTGACTTTTCATGTAGTTTGCAGTGGTTGCTTGCGACATTTCCAGACCTATCACATGCGAACACAAGAAAACTTCTTTGAACTGTTTCGCATATTTCGCACTCATTGCTGTTTTACAGTTGTACTAAAACTCTCTGTAATTGAATTAGCCTGCCCATGCAGGACTTGATAACCATTGTTGCCACAAAAATTGTCCACTCTGTGTTGCCAAAAAGGTTATTAAAAAATAATTGGCTTTTTTATTTTTTTTTATTAATGTAACAACCTGATCTACTCTCTGGCTTGTCTAGAAACCAGGAGAACAATCGAGGTCGTCCCCCAACGGAAACAAATCCAAAACAGGGTTAATGTAAATTAGATTAAACAAAATAATCATCAAAGTTATTAGCAAGATTAAAATAGTTTATCAACTTATGTCGAATGTCAGATTTTGAACAATCTATACGAGAAGGAAGTCTCAAAGCCTTAAAATATAAAGAATATACAGCAAAAGGAAAATGAAGATGACCAGATAAAATTTTTAAAAGAATACGGTGCAAGGCCTTATTTTGAAGAATACGGTGCAAGGCCTTATTTTGAAGAATCGCAAGTGAAACAATGGACTGAGACGATGAGGTGAATAAATTTGAGTGATCTTTTGAATTTTACAAGCAACAGAATTGAGTCCTGAATACCAGATCTTGAGGCATAAGAAAGTTTAGGCAGAACAATAAAGTTAAAAACAAAACTGAAAAAATTACAACTAGGAATAACATGGCTCAGACATCTGTAGATGCCGTAAATACGAGAAGTATAAAGCAAAAGATGGTCGAAGGATAATTTGCGGATATGTGTAATGCCTAGGTCTGTGACCTGATGCATTCGGATAATGATAATTTACGGATTGCCATTATTGTTAATTTATATGTGAAAATAAAAGGAAGGTCACAGTGAGTACAGAACATAAACTGAGTTTTTTGTACATTTAAAGCCACACCCACTAAAAGTCTGCCCAAGACACAAGATTTGCAACCTGTTCTTGTAGAGTGACCTCATTTGACATTTGAGAGATTGCTTCGTACATTTTCAGGTTGTCCAGGTAGGCTGCAAGGACAACCACATTAAGATTACTTAGGCCTCCAAAAGGCATATTGCCAGGGAGAAAACATCGGATGAATATAGTCGCGTAGACGTTTGTCGATATAAGATTCAAATAATTTCTAAAGAAAGCTTTGTAGGCAGATAGGCTTGAATTCAGGGTGGGCAGAACACATAGATTTGGAAATAGGAATGTAGATATTAGACTCCCATTGCAATGGGTAAGTGAGTGTAGAGATTATCAAATTGAATAAATGACTAATAAGTTGTATTAAAATGCCTAAACATCCTTTCCAAATAAACCTGGTATCCCTGAATATTCCATAGCCCTCTGAGCTTTAACAGTGTGGGCAGTCAATCGTAGATAGTTCGTTAGCAGTAATGGGCACAAGATCGAATTTGATATAAATTAAATTAAAGAAAAGCTTTATCTTGTTTAGATAGAGTATTAGAATTAGAATTTGAGAATTTACATTCAAACACAGATCGATATTGTTTAAATTATCTTGGTTTGATAAAAACCCGTCGAATTTTGAAGATTTAGATTTATAGCGCATACAGTTTTCTTAGACTATAGAGAACATGCTGGTATTACAGTCTTATCACAGATATCACACTTTCTCTATTAACAATGAATTATTTACATTATGTAATTTCCACAGAGATGTAATATTCTTAAGATAACTCTAACTTAACAGAAATAGACATTTCAAAAAAAACTAAATTTTACTTTAGAAAACAATCTTTCTCTTGGTCTACATATAAATATTTATATCCAAAAAGTAAATAATGGAGATATCTTTATCAATTAACAAGATAAAACACTTAGAAAATACCAATTTTTATTTTTTTAACATTCATTAATTCAACAAATAACAGGATAAAAATTGATATAAAGGCATCTACAGTTTAACAAGTTCAAAAATAATCTCTTCTAGTTACAACTAGTGAATGTTAAAGCAAATTCAGTGAAAGTTAATATGATGAGGTACAAATTTAAAAATACTAATCAGCTGGCAGAAAAGTTTTAAAAATTTTAAATACCAATTTATAAAACTGTATAAATATTTCAGCTGACTGTAAAATATAAAGCCAATGAAAACTTTTCATTTTCCTCCAGGTATTAAGCAAATCAGAAATACTTCCAAATTGCATGTGCCTTCGGTAATTGCCAGTGAAACTATTATCAGTTTTCCACTGGCTTATAAACAGTATTGATATTAAAAATGTTTCATTACTTTTTTGCATATGCCAACACGTATACATGTATAAGCAAATTAATTTGCATGGACTTGAGCGAGCTAAAAGTATGATCTGCTATCAGTTCACTGATATTGAAAAGGTTTTGTTAACAGTTGATAGAACTTTTGCAAACAAGTTAAATCTGCCATTGCAATGATTGTTACCACTGAATTTATGTAATTGTTTGTTCCACTGCATTTCAAATACATGTATCGTACTATCAATTCAATTTTGTGAAATTAATTCATTTGTTCAGGTTTCTTATTAACATATACATCCATATAGGTCTTGTCGCTCTGAAGTGAGTTGTGGAGGCCATGTTTATGTTTGTCCCTTTGCTAACAACCTTGGACGACGGAGATAAACCTTGATAAGCTAATACCATGCTAAGTAAAATTTCAAATAGATTCAATAGTAATTTATCATCCTCAACACCGAAAGCTAGAAAAGCTAGATAGCTAAATTATCTTTGTGGTATTTGAAATGCACCTGAAACAAACACTATATAAATGTAATGGTTAGCAGACATATACAGTTAGGTATTAATAAAAAAAAATAAATAAATAAAAGCACAATATATATAGGATTCATTTCTCACATCATGGCAACTATTTTATTTCTTCTAAGCTCATAGTAACCCAAGATTTTTAGTATGTACATTGAAAGCCTGTTCTAAGTACTTACCACCACCATATCCTCAAATCTGAAGAAACCAGTGCATAGGAAATACTTTGTAAACAAACAAGATAATAGAGTTTTGGCAAGAGGCATTAACAAAGCACACACAGCTGAAGGTATTCACTGCCATTTCCACAACTAGGAAAGAACTATGAACAACTTGAGAAATTAAAATACTTTACTTTGAATGATGTTAGGTGAATTTACTTCCCCTTATGTAGTACTCAAACGTTCATTTCTATATAGGTTATCCATGTATTTATTTCCTGATTTATTGATACTTGTTTTCCTCTTGACATTAGCTCCTTAATTCATCTGGTAGTGATATTTAAGTGCTTTGGATAAGCTTTCAAAGATATACATGTACATTAAATCTGCAGTGTTGCCATGCATTTAGAAGAAATAAAATAGTTGCCATGACTTAATGAAACACTTAATATAAATATGAAAACCAAACTGTTGTGATCAAATGAAATAATATATCTAACATTCATTAGATTACTCATTTTAGATTACATGTATAATAAGTGAGATACTGCTAAAGAAAACTTAAGAAGAAATTACTTGTCATATATCACCCTCATTTAGAAACATATACTAAGCTTTCTGTTCAAACATGAAATCTGAAATGTCCTCTATTGTTTTTTTTTCAAACAAAAAAACTCGTCATCCTTTTCTTCCATCTTTTTTTTTCCTGCAGAAAATAATATGTGGGGCAAACTTCAGGGGGTGATTCCACAAAAGAGAAGTAACAAAAAGTTCCTATGTCCGGAAATGCATAGTGTCCATGGAAATGGCAATAATTTTATGCTCATATGAGATTTCTTTTTCCTTTTCTGGTCAGGAATCACCTCCTGAAGTTTGTCCCTATATATGATTAGGAGAAGGCTGATGTCTATTTTAAGGAGGTCTAATTTGGCAAAATTTTAATAAAGTAAGAGTAAAATACCTGTGAAGGTAAATGTTAATTTTAAAAAGTCCATTAAAACTTTATATAAAATGTAAACAAGAAAACAAAAATATTAAATGTAAAAGTAATTTCAATGCTTTAAAGGTAACAAGAAAATTTTTTAACATGTAAATGCAAAAATTTACTTCATAACATTCATCTAACAGCAATTTCTTTAAAGGAGCTATCAGCAAAATTTCATGAAATCAAAATTATGAACATTAACTATTTTATTGAAAAATTTATATATATACAAAAAATATATTTTGTCTGTTTTTGTTATCACAAAACATGAATTATTTATACCTACAGAATTTATTTATCTTCCTACAATACACAAAGAAACATTAATATGTTTCTCTTCTTCCACATACAGAAAAATAAATATTCTATCAAAATTTATAACCTTGATATATAATATAACCTCGTATTACGTCTAGGTCTCCATCTAAGCCTTGTTTGATAGTAAAATTGGACACAAGAGTGGCAAGACCCTGAAAAAAGCTGTCATTTTGGATAGAGACTATCCTTTGTCTCTATCCGAAACATCAGCTTTTTTCAAGGTCTTACCACCTTGTGTCCAATTTTGTTTAATTCCAGTCTTTTGTGTCTCATCCTTTTTTTTCTTCTACATCCGTCACTTGTTTGATAATGCCATACGTTACTAGTAGACAACTATATAATGCTAATCTAAATCAAATTTGGGTTTTGTTTTATTGCTTTTGTTTTTTTAAAAAAAACTTTTAATTGTTGATTTACAATAAATATACTGCCCTATAATTGTAGCTTGTCTTATCAAAATTTGAGCGAGTATATCATATTGGCATAAGATGAAGCCTAGATATATTTGAGATATAAAGTTAATGTTTAATCTCTAAGTTAATTTAACATTCAAGGTGCAGGCATAAAACAATCTTTTTTTTATTTAGAAAAATAATAATTTCAATATAAAATACAACATTATCTCTTTTTTTTTTCTTCCCATCATTGTCAACACTTTATTTTAACCAAACAGACCTGCTTTTATTTCCTCTTTTTTGAACTCTGCAACACTATTTTTCTTTTTTATTTTGGGAGGTCATTTTACTGAGAAACAAGAGTAAAAATTTTTAATGGGAGAAACATCTGCAATTCTATAATTACATATCCCACGGAACTGATCATGTAAGTATGCTTGAGTGGTATTATAACAGAAGCCAGATTAATCATCAGTAACAGGGGAAATTTTTTAAATTTCATCTTTCTACTTTTATATATTGGGTTGTCAAATAAATTTGTTCATACGAGTAAGTTGGGTCCATGAGACTGAGGATGGCCTAAGACCGAAACACCCAAGTGCCCACTCCATTCCCACCACTATGGAGTCCATCCTCCTATTCTCCTCCCTCTCAAAGAAAGCTAAAAAATTGGCGTTATTCTCTCTAATGGATTTTTTGTCATCTACATTAAAATTTAGTGTGTGACTATGTTTTTGAGTAGTGATTTGTAAGATTTATAGTATGTGCTACGGTATCAGCTTGTCGCCCCCAAGTGGGAAGATGTAAGCTGCCGGAAGAAGAAGAAGACTGAAACACATCCCCGTAATAAATCCATATTGTTGCAAAGTAGAACCTTTCTCCTTATTTAAATTTGTTCAGTTTTTCTCCAATGTAATATTATAATATCTGTATCTCTATTTTTCCTCTACAACTTCAGTTTATTTTTGAAATTCAACTTTTTCTTAGCCACATGATGGCTGTGTGCCAAGCAGACAAAATGAGCATTTCTGGCACCTGTTTCTCTTCGATCAAGGTTTCAGGACCTTTCTGCTGTGTCCAGAGAAGGCACTATTACTGAAAGAACTGTACAGAAATGGTCTTCCTACTTCAAGAAGGAACTATTACTGAAAAACAGGCTCTCCACATTTTGTGGAAATGGGATGTATAGCCCACTATGAAATCTTTGAAAACAACACAGTCAATGCACAATTTTATGCTCAGCAAATGCATCAGCCCAATGAGGCATTCACTGAAATAACCTAATCAGTGAAATGTTTGCCCAAGTCATTTACTGAAATGACCAAAACATTGCTTTCAAGAGCTCGGTTGAGAATTTTACTGCTTTCACTGTATTCTCCTGACCTAGTGCCTATAGATTAACATTTTTTCCAGTTGTTCTCAACACACTGAGAATTGTTTCGAGTAACATGTGGTACTGAAAAAGTGGCTTGACGAATTCTTCGAGTCAAGACCTGAACATTGGGAAGAAGTTGTGAACAATGAAGAAGAATATATTACTAACTGATTTGTTAAAAAATTTTATGAAAAATAAAGATTAAAGTAATTGGAAAAAAAAAAAATAATGATTTTATCCAAAAACCCAATACATATGTAAACATCTCTCAAATACAGCATCATGTCTTAAGCATTGCAGAAGAGGCAATTATTGCTCTAGAGTAGTGAAGAAAAAGTCATTGTTTCTCTACAACACCCCATTGATTATACAGCATTTTGTCCTTGGAACCAAAACTTCAGGCACCAGTTTCAAAACATATTTCTACATATGAAAGTTTACACAGTGGAAGTCTGAAACTCAAATTACTCTATATAATAGAGAAATTGCTCTTTATTTACTGGTATGCCATCTATAAAAATGCATGTATGATATTTTTCTGTGCTCAAACACCAAAACATTGATACTATATTCCATAGATACATTTTAAATCACTAAATTCACATTAACAATTGCTTGTTTTAAAAGACATAAATAAAACTACTGCAATAACCTACAAGTCAAATAAATAAATATCAGTATTTTCATAGGTATTGCAACAAATTTTTTTTTTTTTTTTTTTACAAGATTGGCACATTTTTATTTTCAAAAATAAGGTTTATTTAGATTGTCAATGTGTTTGTTATGGAAAGTAATTAAGCTAGAGGTTAAGTTATCATAATAAACAGGAAACATCCATTTATATCATCAGGGATCTAGCTACATTGGTCAGTATTAGCCGTGCTTGACCAGTATTCTTGCATTGCGACCAGCACTATAAAAATTGCCAATTCCACGACCACCACTCAGATTGTAAGTTAATATGCATTATACGATGTAGGTTGTAAGGTATCATTAAGATTTAAAATAGACCACTGGTGCTCTATACATTGCAATTCTCTGAAATTAACCAGCACTCAGCAAGCTCTAGCTAGATCCCTGATCATATAATGCTACATTATTTGTTATATATACAGTACAATCACTTAGTTTACCTTTTGAATTCTTTATGCAGGGTCAGTCATTCATTTTTCTCAAGGAATCCTGTTTATTATTTAGAAGAAGCCTGTATTACTTTAATCACATTAAAATATTAAAAAAAGCTACTTCTTTCATAAATATCTTAACATTATTTTACTTTAGATAATATTTTTAACCATTATGTTTATACATGCAATACTTTTTCAAAGATGAAATTAATTCCATGGCAGTGATAACAGTTTTTTTAAAAAAGTTAAATGTCACTTATCAGAAAGCAGTTATAGCTTATTTCCTCTTTTGTTAATAAAGCTGGAGGAGGAACAATAAAACTCAACAATAAACTCTCATCACAGTATTTTAATTGTGATCTCTTCTACGACTGATCTTCTTGGATTTATCGTTTGTTTTAGCAGGAGGAGGTGCACCAGCAGTCATATGGCGGCCATAAAGACTGTAAATAGGAAGGTGTAAAAAATGAACTTTTCTACCCTAATTTCAAACATGAAAAGAAAATAAACTTCACTAGATTCAAGTTATATACTGTATTTAAAAATGTTTACTTAATTCAACTTAAATTCATTATTTTCTATTTTTGATAATTATGGATTTTCAGATGGCTGAGAAAAATCCATGAAAGAAGAGGGGATGCTAGATTATTTGAAATTTATTATGAAATGCAATGTCAGCAAACATTATAACTCTACTTCATTGTGTTAATAGTGGAACAGCAGCCAAGAAATATGCAACATTTTCTGAGCCTCTCTAGAACAACATTTATACTTACTATTTATAAGTTTCTGAACGAATATAATCCAAAACATGAGAAGGTCCAACCATTAACTGATCTGCAATTGGCGGAACCCATGGATTATTTTCCATCTTCAATACATGCTTATGACCTGACAAATCTAAATTGCCTATTAATTAAAAAAAAAATAATTAAGAGGTAACATTCAAACGAAATTAAAAATAATCAATCAAATGACATATGAAAATCAAATTCCCAACCTAGGCTATGAACTTAAGAATTATATTAATTGAAAATCTTGTTACTATGAAGGATATAATTATATTAAATTATGAAAATAGGCTGTCAAGGGGTATACAAGTGAAAAAGAAAAGAGGCAGCTCTAGTTCCAATTTTACCTATCTTACTCAAGTTATGCCTTGGATCTATACATAAATGAGTAACCCAACTTTACAGGGCTATTAAAAGAAAACAAAAAATTACAACCTTGTTGTTCTTTGAAAATCAAAAGTAACGGTTATAAGTAATAATTTTTCTATCGAAAAATGGAAGGAAAAATTCTGCGACCTGGACTCGAACCAGGAAACCTTGATTATCATGGTCGATGCCTCTACAAATTGGGCTATCACAGATATCTCAATTAATCACTGATTTCTGTTGTTTGTTCAGTATATGTTAATTCCTAATTTTTGTATCCATTATCTATCTTGTGCAGCAGGTGGGGGATGGGGGCTGATGTTGCCGCTGGTGTGCTTGCTGGCAGTGGGGGTTGTTTCGAGGATGTGAGAAGGGTTTTGAAGGAAGAGGACGTGCGGTGATTTACTGTGTGTACTAGTTGCGCATATGGTGACCACATGGGTTTGTTTTGTTCATCTTATTCTCGGTTGCAACCCTTCCCTTCTATCTTTGAATGACTCCTTTTGTTGGCTGGTGACCCTGCGGCGGCTCTCTATCTTACTTTCTCTGCGCTCGTTGCGAGGGGTCAGTTTCTGCGTTATCACGCTGATGAAGAGGGCCTAGTCCTCGAAATGTACATATGTGCATTAAAATTATGTGGAAAAGTATATTCATTATTTTTATTGATTTTACATCCACAGTTTCATGACCTGATTACTTTATGCATGTTTTCATTGTTTCAACCAAAAAGCAGCATGACTTTTAGAATTTTTTATTTTTTTTTTTTAACAACAAGTGATAATTTTTAAGTATGCTAATTGTATGGTTATTGATATATTAAAATGATCTTACACTTTTTGGAACCAGCTGTCGCGGGAACAAATAGTCCATCGCGAATTGTCTTATGACGAAATGTCGGTATCCCCTTTCTATATTGGTTAATTTTTCCTGCACTGCATTGGAGCTCCAAAGGAAATACAGACAAATTTCGTTTGTTTATTCATCCAATCAAGTGGAATATTTTTACTTCTCTAAATTTCTCAGTATTTTAAGAACCCATTCACAAACAGTCAAGAGAGTCAATTTCCATTTTCTTTTGTGATTTCCATTTTTCAACTTGTTGACAGTCTTACTCATCTTTTCGAACGCTAATGTATCTATTTCTTCTTTATCAACATTCAGTTCAACAATCAAAACCTTTAAAGTCCAAAGCTATGAGCTGCATGAGCTCATTCATTGCTTCAACTAACAACTTTTGTTAAAACAAATGTAATATGTGCAAAAGCAAAATAAAAAGAACAAAATTAAAATTCTCTTCCCTCAGATAAATTTATAAAATAAATTAATAAATTACAAATTTTAAAAGATACAATAAAAGAATAAATTAGACAAGAAGACTGGTTAAGAAGACTTGTTACATTAAAATTTCATTTACCTAGATCTGGTGGAAGGATTGTGAGTCGATTTCCTTGAATATGAAGTTCACGAAGTCGAACTAATTCGCCAATTTCTTTTGGAAGGCTTATCAAATCATTATCACGAAGAACTAGCTGCAGAAACACACAAAGAAACTTATTTTTCTTCAGCTTTTGAAATTTTTATTTTACACATGTTATTATCACATCACCCCTCCTCTTTTTTTTTTTTTTGAAGTCTCTCTGATAACAAAGAATTTGATTGAAAATTAAAAGTATTCACTATAGCCATAACTTACTATCTGCAAATTTTTCAAATTTCCAACTTCTGGTGGTATCAATTCAAAATCATTATCGCCTAAATACAAAGCACGTAATGTTTCTAAAATAATAATAATAAAAAATTGTAAATTAATATAAATTTAAAACATTACAATGCTATTTCTACCAAATTTTATGCAAATTTTGCATCTTAACTTAAGATATGTATGGTTCAAAATAATATAAAAAGTAAATTTTATTTAAAATTTAACAGAAATGTTTATTATTCTATCCATTAAATTATTATAGCAAAACTTAAAAAAAAGTTTATAACTTGTGTTAAAAAGGCTCATCAACTCTTAAATCCCACATAATCATAAATAATTGTTGGGAAAACAAACTTAAAAGTTCCTGATTTTTACGTTTTCAACTCAATTATATCCATGATGACAAAGAGGTAGAGGTCTTTGAGATATTCCTGTTCTGCTTTTTGATGACCTTTAAGAATCCAACGTTTTTTGCAGACATAACACAAATACACATAACAAACTTTTTAAGATTGTTGAAAGGCTGTGATAGTTTTTATAAAATTAATTCTTATCTTTTAAAATCATTTTCTGGACCATACAAATCTTATTCAAGTAAAATAAAGAAAACACTGCATATCTACAGCATCCCCCCCCCCCCCCCCATAAAATGTAGATGTGTTATTGGATTGATAGCCACTACAAAATTTAAGGAAAGCTTTATCAAGACCCATGTTTCTTAACTCACCTATCATAAAGAAATTTCCTGGTAGTGCTTTTTCATTGAGATTATTGTAAGTTAGATCAAGAACTTCCAAAACAGGAAATGCACCAAATCCACGAGGTAAAGTGTATAGTCGGTTCATTCTTTAATTAAAATTCAAAATATCTTAAATATGGTTATATACATTCTTTTACGAGTTGAAATGATATAAAATATAAAAACTTTATTTCTTAATTACCCAAGATTAAGAATCTTCAATTTTGGCATTGAAGATAATGAAGTGGGCAACTCCTTAAAAACAAACAAATATAAATAACTGAATTAAAATAAGGCCCTTGATTTATTTGTAAACAATTTGTTATGATTTCATAACATTAATGACTATGCCTAAATATTTTTAATTACAAATATACAAAAAAAAAAATGACTCATTTTAAAATCCATTAATATTTTTTCACAATTTTTTCTAGAACTTATCGAAATTTGATAGTAGAAAAAAACAAATTAATCAATGATTTCAATTGTAATAAAATGAAGAATGTTACCTCAATATGATTGTTGAATAAATTAAGAATTTCTAGATTAGCCATATTTGCAATTCCTGGTGGCACCGCTACGAAAAACATTTTACAAAAGAAGAAAGGATTCTTATCATTTCAGTGTAAAATAATAAGTAATGATATCAAAAATTATATATTCAAGTTTCTTTATAATAATCATGTAAAAGTCAAGCCGATTACTAACGTGAATTATGTTCATTAATAAACTTTGTTATAAACTCACTTGTTAATCTGTTGTGACTTAGAGTTACTCTTGTTATATTTAGCATAGTCACTGGAAAAAGAAAAAAAAAAGAAAAAAAATGGAAATTTCAATTTATAATACAATTCTGTAAAAATAAAATGAAAGCTATCAACATCTAAGATATTTTAAACAGAATGAAAGCATGAGCTGAGAGAGCATGCCCTTAGATGCATCAACATGGGACTAGCAAAGATTAACATTTTTCTTGTTCAGCCTGGACAACTGAAGTGGCAGCTCAGGCCTGTATTCAGAATGAGTGCTCTTGCTCAAACCTTTGTTGAGTATAAATTCAAAAATATGGAATTTGTATTCAACAATGGTCTTGAGCAAAACCAAGAGTGCTCATTCTGAATACAGGCGTCAGTGTCTGCGAAAGAAGGAGTGCAGGCTTCAGTGGAGTCTTGTGTTCAAATCCCGCATTGGCATGGATGTTGCATTTGTCCTTTATTAACTATGCAGAAGGCAATGGAAAACCACTGCATTAATTATTCCTTGATCACCATTTTTTCACATGCAAATGAAAAAAATTTCCTAAGCGGAGGAACTCAACTAAAAATAATGCATAATAAAATAACAATAATGAGTATAATTTATTCCCCAACTGACGCTATAATAATGAATGTAGAAGAACAGAAAAAGAAGGCAAAATTAATCTGGAGAAAACAAATCGAAAGCAGAGTTAAAAAATTCTGACTGATCTTAGAAAGAGAGAGAGAAATATCTTTTATCTTTCGCAATTACTGGTATCTACTAATGAACAAGAGCAGGACTATGACAATTTGGTGGAAGTGGCAATTTGGCAAAAATCTTAAATTGCTTAAGAATTTTTAGCTATTTCACTCGCTGTTTGTATTGCAATTGCAAATAAATCTGTTTCATTTGTTTTATGGGGAAGTCTGTTTTTGTGCAGGAATCTTTTGTTTGTCTGTTTGTTTGTTTATTTATTTATTTATTTATTTATTTATTTATTTATTTATTTATTTATTTATTTTTTATTTAATTATTTATTAGATCATTTGATAAAGACCATAAGCATTCTCTATTCTATCTCATTGAAAGAATTCCATTATTCAATTAAAAAAAATATATGGTTCTTGAATTATTACTTATGCTCATTAAAATGGGCCCAAAAGGAATGGAATAGGTAAATCCGTTATTTGGCCTTAACTAGCATATAGACCCTCTGTACCCTCCCCCTAACCTTTTCTCCTGACCAATCTGTAGGGTTTGTATAGATGTTCTTTAATTTTTTTTTTCTTTGATTAAGTCAGGATATGCCAACTACCATAGTCATCGGATCACAATCAATATTTTAAAAGAAAAATAACAGTATGTTTTAAAAAAAGGAAAATAATGATATTAATAGATAAAAATATGCAATTATATCACATATTGCAAAAACTATATAAATTTAGCTAAACACCTAACTTTCATAAATCTTTTTATAGTATTCTATTTGGACTCATCTTCAATTTTGTGTAGAAATTGGAATGACCTTTCTCTTATTTTTAAAGTTTAAATGTCCAATGTATTGTTGGCTGTTATATTTTTTTTTTATTATTGTTGAGAAAAACTATATTAATGAGCAACTTATATTAATTTTGTTTTAGTTAAATGATGAACTCACAATTCATTTAATACAAGATGGAAGAGGTTCTATTATGATCAGTCAGATCACTGGTTTTCCTGCATTTTTGCCATGGTTTCATGCTTAACTAACGGTAGAAAGTTGCTTCAAGATATTTATACCGTGATTTGTGATCATGTGACATGCAAATCAGTCACTCAATTTGCATATTTTATGAAATGTATTTAATAAAGTGGCAGCTGAGTATACATCCATGGTTGTTAAATAAATATTTTGGAAAAGTGCTTTTCTCATCATTTGCTTCACTACAGTTTCTTACCCTTATTTATATTAAAAAACAAATGTATTTTTAAAGATAAAAATTCTTTACAAATGCATTGTTTCACTGTTGACATGCAACTCAAGAGCAATGAGAAATACATTTTCAAAAGAAAGAATACATGAATATATTCCTTGTTCCGAGTTGGTTTTGGAAATGCCCTTTTATTTTGGTCAAATCTGTAAAGTAATACATGAAGCTTTTGATTTAGGTGACCTTTTTATATATATCTAATTTCCATAGGTTTTTTTCAAATAAAAAATTTGAAAGGGTAAGGCGAAGGTTATTTTTTTTGTTTTAGTTGTTTGAGCATTCAGATTTTTGCATCATTCAGATGATAACACTAACTTATATTCTTATTTTCAACTATTTATATTTATTTGTGAGGTGAAATCTACAAACCTTTTTACAATTTATATACAAAGGTGTTTATGAACTCTGTGTACAAACTTTTAGGGATGGTAGAGGACCTTATTTTGAATACATTTTGCCAATAAACTAGGGGGGGGGGGGGGCGCAAATGAATCTTGGATACATAAAAAAATTATCAATCATACATATAATGGCTTTCTGAGGCTTCCTCATAATGTTGTCTCCCTCGTTAATATATTTCCAAAAAATGGAGAAATTAGAAAACGTATATTGATGTTTTTAATAACCAAATATTACGTCTGTAAAATTACAAAAGGTGTTCAAAATGTTGATCATGAGCAGCAATGCATGCCCCACACTATCTTGTCATTGAATTTCTGACAAAGCCAAAAATTTCTGCAGTGTCTCTTATATGGTCACTTGCAGCCACAATTTTCGCTATCAGCTCCTCTTCCGAATCCCCAGGAGTATTGTACATCACATTCATCAGATGTCCCCAGAAGAATAATTCGGAAGGTTTTAGGTTTGGCGATTGAGGTGGCCAAGCAACTGGTCCTCCTAGACCAATCCATTGATCATGGAATGATTTGTCTAGGTTATGTCGTACAGGCATACTAAAATGAGCTGATGGTCCGTCGTGTTGGAACCACATGATTCTTCGGACAGCTAAGGGAACCTCCTCAAGCAACTCTGGGGAAACTTATTGTAAGAAGATCTCATACACATCGCTGTTTAAATGTTCTGGAAGCAAGCAGGGTCCGATGACATGATCATGGAGAATCCCTGCCCAAACATAACACCAAACATCCACTGATGACTAACATGGAGATCCCACGTATTCGGACTCACTGATTTTGATTAAAAAAAAAATTCTACAAGTAGCTTTCATCAAATTAAACATCCGTGCGGAGCCATTAGATGCACTTCTCAAAATTTTCCGAGAAAAATATTCTTAAAGTTTGTTATCATCGACAGCACTTTATAAATGCCTGAATTGTAGCATAAATTTTTATTGCATCCTGATTGTCTGGTGGTAAGACGTTAAATTCTATTTTGCAGGTAAGCATTCAAATCCAATCTTCAATATTTTTTTTTCCCTTCCTAAATTTATTTTAACATGTTTGGGAATGTGTAATTCATTTACTATTTATATTTCCGAATTTCCAATTTGCTACCATCATTTTTTTAAATAGATATTTTGTGGGAATTTGTTAAAGAGCAGGCAATGGTAACAAATTTTATGAATTTTTTTCTTGGAAAGTGCATCAAATGGCTTTGTATGGGCATTTAATTTGGTGAAAGCTACTCGTAGAATTTTTTTTTTCAAAATAGGTGAGTCCGAGTACATGAAGTCTCCTTGTAAGAATCGCAGGCGACTGAGGATTATGTATTTCCAAAGATGAGCCTTATAAATGTCTCACATGGATGGTTTTGAAATTTTTGTTTCTGTATCAAGGATTCATTTACAACCCCTAGTTTATTGGCAAGATATACCGGTATTCAAAATAATGTTCTCTACCACCCGTAACAATTTGTACAAGAGTTCGTATACATGCTGTATATAAAAACCTCTAATTTAAATAATAACCAAGTCAAGATTCTATTCAAACAACAAATGTAAGCGTGGAGTGCCTTACAATGTAAAAATTACCCAGCCCAAGTTTTTGAGGCCTTTGTTGATATGTCAACTATGATCAAACAAAGTAGAAAACACAACATTTCTGAACAAATAATCTTAATGTGCTTTTCATTTCCAGAAAAAATAATTAGATTTCTCCCCTTTCAAAGTTAAGTTTATTATTTCTTGCTACTCAAACTTCATTTCAGTGTCAAGAAGAACAAGAACGATCAAATTACAATTAAAGAAATTAGAGGTGGGTTTCGTATGAGGAAATCCTTTTGTTACTTAATGCTCTTTGCCCACGATTTTATAAATTCTTTAAGAAAAACTCCATATTAAAACTTGAAATAGTACTACATTAAAACGAGATTCCATAAATTAAAATAATAAATTTTAATTTTTAATCCAATCGCTCTACAGAGAATGCCATTATATTTGCTTTCAATAAAAATTTGCTTTTTTTTTTTTTTTTTTTTTAATTTATGTAAAATTTAACAAGACACGCCCAAATACTGACAATATTCCCGAGTAGCCTTTCAGCTCACATTCCCAATCAATGTATTTAAAAATATGTAAACAGTACGTTGATTGTACATGTACAATAGCAACTCTCGATATCGATTACAAATTTTTAAAAAGCTGTATGCTGAGAAGCTCGAAAGTGTGTTTTTACATTTCGCATAAAAAATGCGAGAAACTAACACGAGATACAATTAAATTACATGTAATATGAATGCAACTGATATCCCATTTCAATTTGCATGTAGTTCTTATTAAAGCGATGAAGTTTTAAAATAATAATATATTAAATTCTACGCAACTCTACTAATTATTATTCAATCTTCCGAGATGAGGACAACATCCTTATAGCATCAAGTGCCACTCCCCTTCCCAATTAAGAGGAATTACTTTGGAGCTGACAAGATTAGTTTGTTGCCATTTATTATCAATGATTACATCAAACACAAAAGCACGTGGTAAGAATCGTAAAGAAAAAAAAAAGTTGTCGGGAGTTTGATCAAATGAGCCCATAGGTGAAAGTGGTGGAACGGGTTTTGGGAAAGGCGTGTCCTTAATATGCACATGAAGCTCAAGGCAGGCAACCTCGTTTTTTCTTCACTCCTTTTATGGAATTGAATCGATCCATATTATTCAATGAGGATTAACCTAGGAGAGAACTTACTCAAGCCGGGCATCTCTTCGAAAGATGTCACCCCTTTGTCGGATAAGTCCAGTTCGGGATTATTGTCAGCTCTCGCCTCCTCGATCACTCTTTTAGCCTTCGACATCTTGCCGAAGTCTAACGTTGCACAGGAAACTGTTTCAGTTTGGCGTCGCTCCATCGTCAACTTACTTCCTGAGACACCAACAGCGACAGGGAAAAAAGCGAAGTACGCAATATTGTCGCTAGATGTAGTGAGGAGCACGCTCATTTATGTGTTTCATTGCAGATGACAGCACTGTCTTGTCTTTCCTTTACAGAGCCGCTAGCATAGAATAAGAAAGACGATTGTCTTTTCTTACTCTGTGTTCACTAGGAATACGATATTTAACGAGATTAATGTGTCAGAGTCGAAGTTATAACATTAACTCTTCTAACTTACCCCGAGGTGTTCCTGTTTAGTTATGATGAGTTAAAACTTACGTCCATCCAGGAAAGATTTTACTGTTGCCATGGCAGCAAAATAAAACAAGTCATGCTTCGGAAAATTAATTTTCTATAGCATGGATGCAGGGAAAGAAAGTAGGGCCATGGAAGAATAATCCTTCCATAGTAGGACTAAATGCATGAGGTGTCCCTTTGATATAAGTAAATTAACAGAGAAAAATAGTAAAGAAAAATCCACATCCTGGACTCGAACCAGGGACCTTCGGGTTTAAGTCCCAATGCTATAAATACTAAGCCACCAGGGCGTAAACCCGAAGGTCCCTGGTTCGAGTCCAGGCCGTGGAATTTTCTTTACTATTTTTCTCTATTAATTTATTAATATCTGAGATAATGGTGTGAAAAACCCTCCTAAGACCATTTTCCAATGATACGAGAACTATGGATGGAGCAGTCGACCATTGAGAACGAGACCCCTGGAGCGGCCAGTCCATTGATGAAAATGGGTGGGAAGGAGGAGAGAGAGGAATTATTTCTTCGTGACTTACTTCACATAAACAAAGAACGTCCAATGTACCTCCCCAGTCTGCTCACCTATCTTCATCAGTAGACTGGCCGCTTCAGGGGTCTCGTAAACGGTTGACTGTAACTCTTCCATTGTTGTTGGCGAGGAAGGACACGTTTGGGAAAGATTGCAGAATTTGCAACATGAAAGTGCTCTTCTTTGAACACTAACATCCCGAATTACTCTCGGCAAAATGATCGTGCAATTATGTGCTTTACATACGAACACTTCTACAATCTTTCCCAAGAATGATGTCCATTCTCCCCAGCAACCACGGAAGAGCTACTGTGATCTATTCATGGTTGCTTATATTAACAGGAACACCTCATCTATTATAGACCCTCCAAGAGCTCTCACTTCTTCCACTAGACAAGAGTCAAAATATTGGACAAATCATTTATTTTTCCTTTGTGATATTTTCATGTTATGATCTATACAATTTAAGGTCTTTGTATCGATGAAATATGGAGGCTTTGCAATACATTGTACATTTTATTGACAAAAAAAAAAAAAACAACACCAACCGGTTTCGCAATCCTTTCCCGATTTTGTTATGGTGATGGAATGAATAGCTGCAAAAGGTTCGCTCATTGTATTATATATTATTAATCAATTTCAAATATATTTTGCAGCTATTCATTCCCTCACCTTGACAAACCTGGGAAAAGATGACGAAACCGAATGGCGTTTTTTTTTTTTTTTATCATCGAAATGTAAAATGCATTGCAAAGTCTCCATATTTCATATATATTTACACACGTTCATCTTTGAACTTTTAAGTGCCTTGTTATACATCCACGTACCAGACTTACATTTTCCCAGTGCACAATCTGTAATCTGTACATTAAAACATGTTTCTTTAGAAAATTTGCTAATCATTTTTATTTTATATCAACACAAAACCCATTCTCTTGGTCTTGTGTCTTCTGCTTTCTTATTTTATATAAGTACAATAGAAATACTCAGCAATAACATAATGACTTGAAAGTGTGAAGTTTATGTATCGTTTGCGGGACGGCAAAATTGCTGTAAGAAATGTGGGGCTGTCCCGCTAATTGTATGACTCTTGGAGGGTCTACTAATATATGCATCTGGATCCATCAAACAATCTCGTTTAGACCTACTAACCATACTTTTAAGGATTACACTGGTATTCTAATGAATCTCAAGTGAGAACTAGAGTTTAGGAATTCATGTCTCCTCAGGAAATCCAAAGAATAGTGTTGTAGGAAATCCAAAGAATAGTGTTGAGAGAAAATATTACTAACGACAGAGCTATACTTCTAGTTCCACTCACTCCTTCCTCTCTCAGATTGGATCAATCTGGAGAATGTCAAACTGTTTATTGTCCAATGCTCTGTTGTGTACAGTTATGATCAAAAACACTATAAGAGAACAAAAGTTCTTGGAGGTTGGACATATCACAATTGAAAGGGCTCTTAAAAACAAAAACATCAATGTACTAGACTATACACTAATATCCCTGTCCCACAATCCTCGAACATATGCCATTTTCCGCCCCACTCCCCAAAATCGACACTTTAAACATTATTTCCGTCATCACTTGTCAAAATTACTTTAGCTTCAACAACCATATCAGTCTTCAGATCGGGCACTGCAAAGAGGAGCATATTAACAGATGGAGAAACTCTTTTATGTTTATTCATTAATAAGAATGAACCCTCACAGATTCTCATTTTGTGCACCTATATTCCTGTCTGTGTCACACTAGTTGCTATCAATTCTTTGTGAAGCTGAGGTTATGTATGCAGAAACTTAACCCCCCCTTGTTATACAGTTATAGCGTCGCCAAAATATGTTAACATTAATGGGTTATTTTTCTCCTGTATACTCCCCCTGATATGACACCACATGATTTCAGGTTATGAGGTATGACAAGCGAGTGCTTGTATAGCACAAAAATTAGTGATATTTCTGTGATTATTAAAATGGTTGTATATGTATGCATTATTTTGACTGTTTTTCCTACAGCATTCTTTAACAAACCTGGTTATCTTCAAGATCTTTCTGTTGTTGTGGCTTGCAATTTTACATAGTTAAAAAAATTCAATAAATCAATAATTTAACACAATTTTTATTTTCTTTTATTTGGATCTGGACAATGTTGTAATGTTTTGTAAAATAATTTTAACAGAGATAAAATTTTTTATATTTTGTTGGTAACCCCCCAAGATAAATGAATATTAATGGAAAAAAATAATCCGAGGATTAAGAATTAACATTACGAAATATTGGCAAGGTAATCTTTAACTTCTGTAGGAGATAAGCGTGTAAATCCTTTTTCATTGCAAATGCCTATTTCAATGTTATCGGGAGTCATTTGTCCCTCAAATCCTTCTTTTAAAGTGAGAATGGCTGTGTGTACAGCATCATCCAATTCTAAATCTTCATTATACCTATAGGAAAAAAGAAAATTGTTTAAAATCATCCAAAAAATTCTGAACATCAACTTACTGTGTCATTTAAATAGCACGTATTAATATATCAGGTATGCAATTTAATTATGTACTGCAAGGCCTCTATTAACTTCATCATCAAGAAGACAGTACAGAGAACTCTCCATTTTATAATTTAATTCTGTCGGATATTCTTATTTATTTCTAGTACTATGTTACATATCGATTCAAAATTATTTCCGTCAACTGCTGCCACCTTTGCCCATTGTTCAGGCAGCATTTCTTCAATTCATTCTTCAATTCGGTGAAGTTGGTGATCCAATTTGGCACTTCTTCACTTCAATGATGGGTAACGGCCAGATGATTCTGCATCAAGCAAAAAAACAAGTGGTAGTCCAGAGAGTATGCAGGGTCAATTAGAAGTTCTCATCAAAGTTTGTTACGGACATCCTTCACCACTTGAACATCTTGAGGACGAGCATTGTTGTGGAGGATTGGTGGCGATTCCGTGGTAGTTTTTCCTCAATTGCATGTTGCAGATTTTACACTTGTTGTGCAGGTTTGCACCAGATGCACAGCAGAATCTTCTTGCCATGAACGTTGAGTTTGGCCTGCAAGGAAAATGACCCACATTTTTTGTTTCCGGGTCTTGTACCAGACCCATTTTTCAAACCAGTTTGATCTTGTACAGAAAAGACCCTGGAGATCAGTTGAAGACATTGTACCACTGAGGCTAATTTGTCGACATTCTGAGCTACTCGAAGGTGATGCTCATCATATCCCAACTGTACTAGATAGGAAAGAGGCCTGGCGATTTGGCTGGCTAAGGCATTATGTCACAAGCACAAAGATAATCCATGGAGGAGGATTTATGTGTGGCCAGTGGACAAGTGACGCTAGGGCGAATGTCGCTAGTGTATTTTATTTGTGACGCCCCTAAGTCTAATACTATGCTTGTGGCGTCTGGCTTTTTTCCTTCAACTACGTGAGGCACCCATTTTCCTTCTTTCCAAATTTTTTCCAAGCACGTGCAAATGATGGCTTGGCGAGCTTAGGCTAGTCTGGATATTCTTCATCATTCAAGTTGAAATTGCTGGTCCTGAACCAACACTGGCATGTCCTTTCAGTTGCAGTAGCCTCTCCATAGGTTTTGCATAGGATCCTGATGTTTCAACAGCAGAAATCTTTCAGTGAAAGTAATGGAATATGCAGTGTTGAAAGTGTATTTTATCAGGCTCCATTTTTGAGCAGCATAACTCGTGAAGTACTGAACTTAAACGTTTGAAATTCTACACGAATACAGATCATGTGATAGTTTCCCCCATATGTAAAAATCAGTTGATTTGAGAATTTTGACTTCTCAAAGAAAACTGACAGAATTAAGCTGCACACCTAATAATTAAGAAATATGAAGTGAAAGAAATATTCAATAAATTCAAATGATATGATTAATTTAATTGTCACCCCGAAAATACGATGCTATTTAAAACTTCTACAAATGAACAATACACTTATAAATGCAAATTATAAAATCAATGGATTAGTATGGAATGGCTAAGATGTTTTTGTCTTTTTTTTAAAGATGTTCTTTATGAACATTTCTTGATATAATCTGAGATAATTCTTGTTAAGAAGAAACTTGTGATGTTGGGCATAGAGCAAAGAATTTTTGAACTTACCGAAATAAACGGGAAACAATTGCTTGGGATTTCCATTAATGCTCAATTACAGTTTTTAGTTCTAAGAGTAACAATTTAGTTTTTAAAACTTGTTCTTCCAAAGTCTTTGGAAATGCTTAAAAATTTTCCAATAAGTTTCATGCTTTTTCCAAATGGTAGATACTCTCACTGTGTGAAGTTTAAATTTACTTTTCAAATGAAGAAACAATGGTACAAATTAAAGCTATCAATTTATAATTCATCAAACAGCTTTTAATATAAAATATTAATTAGTTCACTAACATTACCTTTTTTCTAAGAATGTCTTTCCATTAATAAAATTTTTTCCCATTGCTGTTGCTTTCCATGGAAAATATGCTCCCTGAAACAATTATTTATTAAATTAATTCTCTGAATAACACTGCCAATTTTTATTATTGTGCAATTTATTCTAAATCATGAATTCCTAATTGTCATACCGAAGGATCACACTGAAATAAAAATGGCCTATCATCATCCCATCCAGCAATAAGAAGAGATACTCCAAAAGGGCGAACACCTCTATTAGAAAGTAAAGAAAGTTTGTTATGATAATTTTACATCATAAAACTTAAATATTAATTTTGAAGAGATTAATTCTGAATCTAGCTGCTCATCATTAGAAACCGTTTACATAATCAAATCAAATTCCTATGTGCACAAATCCATCAATCTACTTCTTTCGACTCCAGTCCCTTTCGACATCCGCTTAAATTATGATAGGCACACATACCTGATCAGACAAGCAGGCGACATTTATTTGCCTGGATCGTGCTCCAATTATCAGGACAATTGTTTAACCATTGCCGGCGTAAAAGTATGGGCCTCCATTCCTGAGGGAATTCGGACTTTAGGCCCTTTTTGCGCTTTTAGGAAAGCTGCAATTAGATCAATTTTTACGTTCTCTGGGACAAATTTCTAAAAATTCATGGGTTAATTTCTTTACTAAGTTTATGATGTGCACTTGTCTTTTTTTCCAAAGCCGTAGTCCTAATTATAGGTACCTTGCTTCGAGTTACTGCGTGGCAAGATTTTGGGAAATTAGTGGGTAAGCACTAATTAATTTTTTTTGACCTGTTCCTTTGTTTTATCGGAAATTTTTAATTGTTCTGTTTGCATTAATTTTACTAATTCGAATTACTTAATTTTACTAACCCGATTTGCTATTTTCCATTGAAATCAGTTACACCCCTGGGACCTTACTTGTCAGTCTATGACCCTACTTGGCCCCAGTGAGCATTGTTGTATTAAAATTTAAATAAATAAATAAATAAATAAATAAATAAATAAATAAATAAATAAATAAATAAATAAATAAATAAATAAATGTACATGTATTTTGGATTTTTCAATTTGAAATTGCCAATATCAATGTAAAAAAAATCTAAATATAGTAAAAAATATTATTCAAGTTCTAAAAAAGAACAGTGGCCAAAAAGAAGGAAAGAAAAAATTCAATTAGCATACCCTGACTGGGTGTATTCTTGCATTATGTTGGCTACTCTCTGCACCAGCTGAGCAGTTGGAATGGGTTCTTGATACGTGAGCAGATACTGCTGGGCCAATTTACGTGCTCTACGAACAATCAGTCTGAATATGTTCAAAAAAATAAAATAAAATTTTAATTGAAGCTCTTCATAGATTCTTTTATTAAAAAGCCGCACATGTGATTATCTGGTTCTGTAATGAATGGAATGTTAAAATTAATATATCTGCTGTGACAGGTTTCTAGCTGTGGACAATGCAGCAGTTACTTTTAAAATGAAAGATTAACATCAGATGTTTTTAAGGTAACACAGATGTAAGCAATGGTGAAGGAAACTGAATCATAATAAAATGAAATGGCTAAACCTCACCTGAAATTAACTTTTGAATTTACTCTTGAAATCAATTTGGTCAAAGATTAATTTGAATAATTAGGATTTTTAAAATTACAATTAATTTAAAAAACTTTTTTTTGGATAAATTTCCCCTAGAGTTAAAATAATTGTAAAAATTTACATACAAATACATTTTAAAATATTTTACAATTATATGCATAAGAGCGATACCTCGCAGTAAGAGTTTAATTCTTTCCATGACCTAGCTTGTTTTACGATTTACTCATTTTACAAATCAATTTTCCCTATTGAAATTAATTAAAATATAATTAATCCGTTCTAACCACCCAAAAACAATTTTTTATGGGTTTTAAAACAGAGGAAGTACAGCTACAAAGAAAGTGACAATTATAAAAACTTAATAAAAGCGAATATAAAAGAAATATGTAAAGTGTTTTTATTAATTTAATTACAGGTACTTTAAAGATAGGACAATTTGAATACTAGGAAGACGATGGAGCAAGGAAGAAGAGGGCTATGTTTGGGAGGAGAATCTTCTTCCATTAATACTTCAGGAAGAATGAACTGAGCAAATGGAAGTTAAGCTTGTTGATAGAGAAACTTGCTTGTACTGCAGATTTCCATTCAAACTACAAGACAAAAATTCGCGAGTTTCTACTGTACAAGGTTAGCAAGAAATAGATTTCCCACTTCAGAGAGCTCTGGGGTGTGTTCTACTGGTCCAAACGAGACAAAATTTGTACTGCAGTAAATCAAATGATGCGCTTGACATTTATTAAATAAAAAAAAATTTAATCAATAGATAGCACTATAACAAAAATGGTATTTGTTTGCATATATTGAACCATTCACATTACAGCTCATGCTCTTTAGCATTATTCATAGAAGACTTGCATCTGTGCCAGATCTGAAGGACAGAATTCAGCACCATGTTCTGCATATTCCGGCAAACTCATACGTTCAGCTGTGGAAAATATGGCTTTACAGTTAGAGCACATTGTTCATAATGAAGGTGGACATATTGAGCAATTTCATTACTACATATTAAAAATTGATATATGTAAGCACCACCAGCACCACCTATCGACGAATTTTTGTACCTTTTTTTTTTTTAAATTTAATAAATAACAAGCACATCATTTGAATTACCTGCTGTAGTAAAAATTTTGTTTCATTTGGAAAAGTAGTATAACACAATCAAGAGATCTCTAAACTTATTTCTCACTAAACCTCTACTTCTTAAAAAATACAGGGCAATTCAAAATGAATGGTACAAAAAAAAAAAAAAAAAAAAATAACATGAAAAAACTCAATGTCACAGGTGGGTGAAACACAGTATGAGGAGATAGGCTGCTTATGCAAGGAAAAAAGCATAGGGCACTTATCTGTCTTCCAGAATACCGACTGCTTGGCCATATAAAATTTTCCTAAGTATTACCAATTTATTTTTGTTTGAAAATAGAATCTTAAACTTTTTCACACTCGTAATTTTAAATTTTCACTAGTTGTTTAAACAAAATCATCATAAATTTATTTGCATGGTAATTAATTATGCTATCTTTCACTAATTTTTTTATAAATTAATTTATTCAGCATTCAAAAATTAAATAAATGACAGTACAGTCAATTCTCGTTAATACGAAACTGGGTAATACGAAATTCC
>JAHWFO010067154.1:4865265-4880064 GCA_023313115.1 Rhysida immarginata
ATTAAAATACGGTTTATACGAAGGAAAATTTCATAATTTTATTGAAAAATAGTCCTTTTAGGAACAATTTTAATGATAAAATTTCAGATTTCGAAGTGTAAATTTAATAAAAATAATTTTCAAAGTCATTTCATATGTGATTGTTTCCGAATTACAGTATTCGAATAAATGAATAGTCGATTTTTTTAATCAGTCGATAATTTTAGTCGATTATTCGATAAAAAAACATCGGTTATTTAGTCGAATTTTTCAAACTAACGAATCACGTGCTTTCAAACTAACGGGAAATCTGATTCGTGAAATCTGATTGGTTCAGCTATTCAGATCTGAAATCCTGTCACATGGCGCTCAAATCTTTATTTAAACAAGTGCAATATCGGTATTGTTTCAAAATCAATTTTCTCATCGCTACAAATTTCAAAATCTCATATCTACAGTCAGGAATTTTATTCAATGTCAGCTTCAAGCAAAAGGAAACGAAAGGATCTTTCATTAGATCTGAAGTTACAATGCTGACGAAACCGCCCTATTTTATAATCTTCTACCCGAGAAATCTTATCATTTAAAAGGTGAAAAGTGTCATGCAGGTATGCATGCGTCATTTAAACTTTATTGTATTTTTTACCGATAATTTTGTACATGTATCTAATGTTTTTTTACGGTATCTTTCATAGGGATTAGCAAAGAACGGTTGTCAGTATTATTATGTACAAATATGGATGGCACTGACAAGAAAAAGCCAATAGTTATTGGCAAATTCGCCAGGCCACGCTGTTTTAAAAACGTAAAAAATTTGCCCGTTATTTATTTCAACAATAAAAAAAATCGTTTTAGCGCGAAAACAAACTGTTATTACAGATTTTTTTAGGAGAGATGAATAAAAATTATTTCTAACTTAAAGTATTCTATTTCCGTGCTTATTTCATAACACTTTTAGTATTGTTGGTTTATACGAAATACGAATAAATTTCTTGGTCCCCACGATTTCGTATTAACGAGAATTGACTGTATATACCATAAAAGAATAATATAAGAGTGTATAAAAACAACAAATGTTAACAACAACACAGATAATATGCTAAGCAATCAATAATGCATGTTCTAACCTATTCAAATTATAAATATGTTATTTTTTTCAATAAAAGAAGTAAATGCAACTTAACCGATAATCTGGTCCCATTCCACTATAAACCATTCCAACGTGTTTTGTCACCATTTCTACTTTATGTACACTGTGCTCTTCATAGAGAATTGACTTGTGTTTTTTTTCAGTTGCCAAAACCACGCCATTAGCAGCTAATAAAATAAGTAAACCAACATTCTCATTAAATTCATGCAAATTTAAGTAATTTCTTTAAGTCTACTCTAAGAATACCAATGCCATGACAAGTTAGCTCATGCATGACCATCGTTTTCATCCCAGATAACTCCTACCTTCATCATTACAGTTATGCCATTACATGTGCTGAAATCCAATTCAATAATTTAGGTATTTATAACACAGGTCAACAAAAAAAAAATTTTTTTGGATTATCAAGGGCATTTCAACAATTTCTGGGTAATTTTTGTGTGCAGAAATCAAAAATGATATTGGTTTCATTCGATTGGCTCTAGTTTTTGAGATACAGTTAAACCTCGGAAATCTGGCATTCAAAAAACGCGCTCTTCGGGGTTCAAAGTATTCACCTCAAGGAGGTAGCAGCCGTATACATCTGTTGTGTCTTGTTTTTGTTTATTTCGTACATACATTATACCAAGGTTCACGCTAGGACAAAATATCTACGAGTCAATTTGACCCGCAAGCCTGAAAACTGCAAGTCAAATTATAGAAGATGAGAGTCAAAATTTAGATTCCTTTTAACTTCCATATTTTCACATGCATCCACAATCTCTATAATTAATTAAAAATTTATACAATACAAAATGAAATGAGGTTAAAATGTGGTGAGAAAGATATGAGCTGATGATATTCAAAATTTAACAGTTCGAATCAATTTTTAGCAAAATGCCCATTTGATGTGTAAATTGTGAGTAAGCGTCTAAAAAGTTCGGTGAATGGATGGATATCTCAAAAGCAAAGCGAGATTAAAATGCGGCCATGCGCATGCACATAGAAGGACCAATGGAAGTTTGGCACATAGCAAAGAATGCAAGAAACCGACTCAGAGTAGTCTGCTACGGGCAGTCGAATAGGGTGTGTTTGAAAACTCACGTCAAATGGAAATGGAGCAATGGATAAACATGAAGTTTTGTTACAAAATGGGAAAAACGGCCACAGAAACGCATGCAATGTTGGTCTAGGTGTACAAAACATGTTTGCCCACAGTTGAACAGGAGTGGAAAGTGGAGTCTGTTGCATTACGCACGCCCGCATACTGTGATCCGTGTACGCAACTTCTTGGCCAACGTCATGTAACTCTTATCGCACATCACCGTATTCGCCTGATCTGGCACCTGCAGACTTCTTTTTGTTCCATCGCCTCAAGAGGGTCCTGAAGAGCATACGTTTTGCAGACTTACCAGACAACCAACGACGTGTGACATCTGTGCTTCGATCGATCCAAATGAGGCCTTCGCTGACTCATTCCAGCAGCTTTATCAATGATGTCAAAAGTGTAGTGTCCATGGATGTAACTTTGAGGGTGAATAAAGGTATTTTGTTTCCATGTTTTATTTATTTTATGCTTCCATTCACTGAACATTTTAGATGCACCTTGTATTAAATTAATATATTGTTCTGAAAGCATTTTTATTGAAACACGAGTTATAATCATTCTCGTCGAAAGTGCTTGCATAATCCTCGTGTATTCCGTTACATTTGTGGAGAGCACCCGCCACAGAAGTTGAGAACTAACTTCACAGCCTTTGTGAAAACACCATATTTAGCCTATTTTGATGTGAAACTTGGAGACCAAGACAAGCTTTGGGCTCCACATAACATGTGCAATTTTTCCAATATCTTGTAAACTAGAGCCAATACAGAAAAGGTTAATTTTTATTATTCGCACAATCGCACGGCGACTGAATTTGCGTTTTTTTTTTGGCAATGTGTCTTGTTTAAAGATTCGGACGTTAGAGAGTGTGTTTTGGCTGTCTCTTCTCGTCGTGCGCTAGCTGTTGCCATAGCAACCACACATAATTAGCAAGTCGCGGTCGTTTCGAGCTATTTGTGGATTTCTGATTTTCTTTTTTCTGCTTTCTGGATAATTAGCCATTGTCGAAAGATAAGTCAGCAGTTTTTTGTTTTTTTTTGTGCATTCTGGTGTTGGGTTAAGTTAACTGAGGTTGGGTTAACTTAGGTTAAACCATAAAATAATCTCCCGTAACTTTCTGGCAGCCATTTCTGTGACCAATAAAAAATACTGACCATTAGCCTACTGTAACCGGCCAAGGGAAAACCAACTGCCCCCATGACAAAAAAGGATGGGGTATGTATGTCTCTAGGGCGTGTGAGCACTCTCGGAAACGGTGATTTACCGCCCGCAGCGATTTACCGCTCACGGTGATTTACCACTCACGGCGATTTCTGCCCACAGTGATTTACCACACACAGTGATTTATCGCCGACAGTGATTTACCGCCCGCAGGCAGTAGAAAGGGAGTTAAAAATTTCCTTGGATAATCTCTCTCTCAACAGATGGCAGGTCGTGTCGCAGTTGTTTTCAGTTTGCGGATTCAGTCATCACACAATTGTCTGGATAGTAAAAATTAACCAAGAAAAACTGGTGTCAGTTTTGAAATCAGCAACCCGAAATTAAATAAGTCATAAAACTGCTGACAATGAAACTTGTGTTGACCAAACTAATGTGAACTTATTGGTGTTAAGTTCATGAGTTTTTTCCCCTATGCAAATTTCAAGGTGCAGTAAATGGTTTTACAACAAAATTAAATTGGGCTATAACTGTTATTTTTTTTTTTTAATAAAAAATTGGCAATGTTGCCACCTGTCTAGTTTTCATCAAAAATCAGAAATTTTACAATAAATTGTATTATACGAAAATTTGAACTTCACTACAAAGAGTTCTAGTTTTCTCTGAAGGAGATGGCAAAACTGAGAATTGGTGCATCAGAGTACCTCCTATCTCCTCGTAGTGATATGGAAAAATCAATTCGGATTTTATTCTCTAAAATAGTTATTTATTAAATGGCTTACCCTTTATTCCTACAGAAGGGGCACCAGCAGCTACTGCAGCCAATGCATATTCTATTTGGACGAGTTTACCAGATGGGCTAAAGAAACAACACAATTTGGCGTTAACAACATTTTAGAACATTTATTCAAAAGCAACAATGATGATTTTTTATGTGATCTTGGAACTCAATACATCCCCATCCCCCTAAATAGAAAACAATTTGATTAAATCAGTTCAAAGGCAACAGAGTTAGTGTAAACGGCAATCATATAATCTTAAAATATTAAGAATTCCTGGATTTATATGTAATTCAAAAATGCTAAAAATGACAAAGCATTATTGACAATGGTAATCTGATTTGCCACTCGTAAAACGGAACTCATATTCACGATTATTACTTTAAAATATGAATTATCTGAATCTTCTATTGAGTCTTATCTGATGACAGTTTATAAAATCATCAATTATCAGAAATATATAGTAAGATGTATCAATTACCTAAAAGTGGTAAGGGAGAAGCTGTATCTCTCAGATGCCATTTTGCAAATATACAGCGGTCTCCCTCTAGTGGCACATCAGGAAGTTAATTTTGCAATAACGCTTTAATGAAAAATAGGAAAAAGTTTTGTTGTCATCGCAGACGAAATCTTCTGCAACCATGATTTTACGTGCGTCTACTCAGTTTCTCCACGATAGCTGGAAATATTTAATTAATTATGCTCAGGAAACAAAATTTATTTTGTTGTCTTCTTTAGGAATCGAACGAAGTAAGGATATCGATACTTTCAATTTAAAAATTATAAAGATGCTCATTATTATGTACTTCATTATGTTTTCATTCAATTTATTTAGGTTTACTACCGGCTCTGAATTGGGAATGTGATTCCCTGCTTGATAAGCCATCACCAAAGCCATCGAACAACATTCTCGAGTCCTTACTAGGAGACGGCTATCTCTGGGCAGTTCCAGCAAAACGACGGTCATTAGAGAAACGACTAACCCGTAAACTCAGTCGAACGAGGCTGATACCACTCAAAAGAAACTTGTTAACTTGTAATGTATGCGGTCATTACCACGAAGCCCATACTGTTTGCGGTAAATTTAATCCATGTGCTGTTTATTTATTCACCTTTTCATTCATTAGATTAAAGTGACCAGATTTAAAAGTGCAAAACTTGAAAGTTTGAGGCAAATACAGGCCGCATAGGATATTTGAAGACACAATGCAGATAGTACAGGGTGCTTAAGTAAGGTATTTCAGGACAGATTCACGTCAAGAAAGAAAACACAGATATAAGTAGAGATAATAACTTTATTATTGAAACATATGAGCATACACAAGAAACCTTCTTGTTATATGGCTATTCAATGAATCTGCCTTCAGCTTCTAGAACTGCTTCAATGCGAGATCGAAACCGTCGACATGCGAGAATCAAATGGTCATGGTTCATATTGGTCATTACTCGAACAATGGCAGCTTTCAATTCTTCTTTGGTGTTATGGGGGTGTTCATTGACCTCTCTCTCCACAATGCTCCATACGTAGTATCCAATGGATTCAGGTCAGGGGAGTTAGGAGGCCAAAGGTTAGGGGTTACGTGATCATGGAAGTTGTTGGCCATCCATTCCTGTGTCATGCGAGACTTGTGTGCAGGGGTAGAGTCTTGCTGAAACACGTAAGGCCTTGCGTTGCGGATCTATCCAAGGCTTAACAGTTGTTTCAAGGGTCTCAACGTAGATCGCAGAGTTAACTTTAAGGCCTTGGGGAAAGAAGTGTAGAGGCATCACATGTCCTTCACTGCTGACAACCCCTAAAACCATGACACTTGCAGAAAATTTCGTGTGCATGACTCGTGGCCCTTCCGAAGGGTCTGCACTTAACTATCTGTCATTTCTACTGTTCACCTTCTAATCCTGGTCAAAGTTTTTTTCATTGGAGAAAATCCACAGCAAATCAGCTTCACATGAATTTTTCAGTTGTTTAAGAGCTTTTTTGATCTGAATAGGCGGTTTTCCTGTGTTTTGTCCGACATAAACTGACCTCTTCGCATAACATACGAGTGATATCTGATGTTTTCATGGACAACATTTCTGATTGTTCCTTCCGACACATGGAGATCTTTGGCAAGTGACCTCATGGATGTTCTGGGATTGTCATCGATGGCCTGCTGCACTTGCTGAATAAATTCAGGTGTTTTGATGATGTCAGAGCGTGAGGCATGCTTTTTACGCTTTGCTACTGGTGCAACATTGCCATCTTCGGTCTCCAATTCCTTCTGCACTTTGTGGACGAATGATCTTGTGACCTTTAGAAATCGTGATATCTCTAAACCGCTGTGCTCTGCCTTTATTGCCAGGATTACTGCATGTCTCTTCATGATTTGTGTTACTTGATGGTCTGTCATTTTGCTTTCCGGAAACGGAAAAGACATACAATTTATGTCAGTACAGCAGTAGCCAAACGAAGGTGTGTCCTCAAATACCTTACGCACCCTGTAGAATAAAACATCATATATGCCAAACAACATAAAAAATTAGGTACACTAATGTAGCAAGGGTTGGAAAACAGGTTTATTCAATGTAACTGTCGTTGCTGTAATGACGGCTTCAGCACGAGACCGGAAGCGTTGACATGCCCGAATTAAATGGTCCTGATGGATGTTGGCCGTTACCCGATCAATGGGAACTTTGACGGTATTAATGGTATTGTAGGAATGTCGATTAGCGTCCCGTTCAACAACGCCCCATATGTAATCCACGGGATTGAGATCTGGCAAGTTTGGTGGCCTCAAATTCAATGTGATGTGATCATGCAGATGGGTTGCCATCCATTTTGTGTTGTCACAGCTTTATGTGCAGAGGCGAAGTCCTGTTGAAAGACATACTGCTTGCCATTGCGAACACAGTCTATCCAGGGCTTCACATCCATTTGTAGCACTACAATGTAGTCAGCAGCATTCATTCGAAGATCCTGTGGAAAGAAGTGCAATGGCACGACATGTCCTTCACTACTCGCCACCCCTAAAATCATCAAGGTTGTGGGAAACTTGGTGTGCATAACACATGGCACATCCGAGGGATCTGCACATAAGTCTGTCATTTCGCCAGTTCACATTTTTGTCCTGGTTGAAATTTTTTCATCCGAAAAACAGAGCAATGCAGGTTCCTCCAGATGTTTGACCTTGTTTAATAACCGAAGCAGTCGTTGTTCTTGTGTTTGTACCAACATGAACTGCCCTTTTCTCTAAACATATGACTCAAAACGAAGATCCTTGTGCACCATATTGTCCTCGGAAACCTGAAGACCATCTCCTCCAAAGGTTCCAGGAATGTTTTCAGCAATTGTACTCTCGTTGGCAGAAGTGGAGTACTGTGAAGGTGGTTGTTTGTAACACATAACAATATATCATATCCATCAGGAAGGCCAGTCTCTGAAATTATTGATCGTAGTAGTAAAATGATTTACGATAAAGAAGTAAACTGGCATGATCAATTGCATGATGACATCTTTTTCAGATTGCCCAGTTCAGAACTACCAAGGCTTTGCCCAGTCTAACTCTTGCTGGACGACCTGGAGTGGAGTATGGTCCTTGCCAAACTGTAATGGACATGGTAAAGAAATTAGACATCCAATATTAAGAGTTCCCATTAATGACAAGCACCTGGTAAGGTCAAGAAGCTTAACAAGTGGGTTCCCCATGACCTGACTGAACAAAACAAGAATAGTCTGCTGGAAATTTGCACATCTCTACTCTCCAACAGACCACCAAGATTTTGAACATTTTTTTTGATAGGGAATAGATTCAATTTGACAAAATTCTCAATGAATGTCATCGACCAAGAACTTTATTCACCAGATATGGCCCCGTGTGATTTTTTTCTTTTCCCAAACTCATATCACTTCGTGGAAGACATTTTGGGTTGATAAAACAAAATTTGCAAAAGGTGCTGAAGGCCATACCTGAAAGTACCTAATAAGAAGTGTTTCGACAACTAAATTATTTACCTAGCTATCCTGTATCTCATTCTTTTAAAAACAAAGCACGTGTTTCAAGTTTTCCAAATTAGCTTAAATCTAGTGCAAAAAAAAAATCATCTCTGGTCACTCAAATAAAAAAGTAAACTTTTTCTTGTTTATTAGGAAACTGTTACCAGAAAGTTAAAGAAGAAACCAAACTCATACAAGATGCCATTCAACAAGAGCTGAAATTAAACCCTGTAGACAAAGAAATTGCTGTTTTATATGAAAATGAAAAAAGTGAAGAGATGTTACAACTAGATAAAAAAATAGTTGAAATTAAAAAACCACCACCTCAGTGGTTCAGCAGGAATTTACTAACCAAAGTTGTATCACCCTCAAATTCCATTTCAAGTGGAACACATTTCAAAACAGAGAAATAGAATTGGGCTCTTCTCATCCCCAATTTTTAATTATGAAACTTTTATTTATGGCATAACTTTTTTTTTTTTTAATAATAATGATTGAATAATGTAGATTTTGGAGAAAATAAAATTTTATATAATAATTCTTTAAAATGTGTAATGAAGTGTAAATATTGAGGCATGATCAAATAAAACTCATTTGAGTGACTTATTAATACAAACAAGAAGGCATCAATCAGCATGTATTGCAGAATAAAAGTATTAGGTATGCAACTTAACTGTTGGATTTTTTTTGGTTTGAATTTTATTTTTTCTCGAAAACTCAGTTGCATATCTATTCGAAAAAATTTTCTTCAACTGTTGCCACTGTTCAGGCAACATTGGATTCCACAGTGGAAGAACAATCCGTTCATTTTTCACACTTCATTTCCAGCCTTCAGTGGCAGGGTACCATCCAGATGATTCTGTGTCAATCAGAACAAGTGGTAGTCAGAAGGAGCAATGGAGTAGGACTTTCCATTGAAGAACGTCCTTCACCATGAGCAACGTAAGGATGAGCATTGGTCCCACTCTGTGTTTTTTTTCCCTCACTTGCACATTGCTGAGTAATGGTTGTGAGTACTGGTTGCCACAAGTGTGGTTTTTCATACAATTGATCCCACTCTGAGATTTTTCAGTTGTGATTAATGGTTGCCACAAGTGTGCCCTGATGGGATAAGCTTGTAGTACAGCACCCCTTTTGATCCCATCAGAGACGCAGCAGAATCTTTTTGATGTGAATGTTGCATTTGGGTTGCAAATCCAGGATATTTTGCGTTTTGGGCTATTGTACCTGAACCATTTTTCATCACCGGTTACAATCTTGTACAGAAAAAAACTTCTGGCTGGCAATCAGTTGCATATGCTGCCATTGCATCCGACTGTTTTCCGTCACTTTGTGAAACGCACATTTTCCTTCTTTTAGAATTTTTCAAAATACATGCAATCATCATCCGGTGATCTGATGAGTTACTCTGAACCTCTCTGCAAGTTCCTTTTGAATCTGTATTGTGTCTTTGGAGAGGACTGCTTCTAAAAACTTCCCAGGTCTCGAGTTGGAATTGCCAGTCCTGAACTGTTGAACCAATATTGACATGTTCTCTCACTTGTTGTAGCTTTTCCATACATTTTGCACAGGATCCTGGATGTTTCAGCAGCAGAAATCTTCTGGTAAAAATATTCCGCGTCGAATGTGGACCTTGTTGGACCCATTTCTGAACGACTTAACTCTTGAAGTAAACAAAATTTTTTGAAATTATGCACAAATAAAGATCATATGACCATCTACCCTTTGTATAAAAATGGTTAAAGTCCAACCATTGATTTATGAATTATGACTTCTCAAAAATAACAATTAAATTGGCACACTCAATAACATGTAAAGAAGGAACAGTGCACTAGGATTAGTTACAACTTGCCTTAGGTCTTCAGACATATACAGGTGAATCAAAAAGTTTTACCCCTTCCTATCTTGGATACCAATGTAGTTATGCAAATTCCAATACAGGGAATGAATAGGAACTTGAGGGTGCTCTATCTGATGGAGCACCTTTCATCATCTCAAATATGCAAATTAGGACACTCAAAAACTGTAAGAGATACACAAAAAACTCCTATTGCACATTTGTTCAACAGCAAATTCTAAACAAAACAAAAAAAAGTTCACCAAAATCCAATGAGCAGATCACCCACAATTTCTCATTGCAAGCTCTGGTTTCCTCAGTAGTGTGTATCCTTGGTCGACCTTGACGTTGATGCTGTTGGACAGTTTCTGTATCCAGAAATCGTTGCTTGATACAGCCCGATTGCTTGACGTGATGGTTGGTGTTGATTGGGGTATCTTTCTTGATACAGCCTGGTTGTTGCATGATAATTTTGCCCCTCCTCAACAAAGCAGAGGATCATGTTGATCATTTCCTGGTTAGTGTACTATGCCATCTTGCTTTGGTCTAATCTTTTCTCAGCTTCAACATGCCTTTTTATACCAATTGCACAGGAAACTGGCGACTTTATGGTAAATTGTAGAACTTTCCAGATGAGGATGGTGCATGAAATAATTTTCATGCTTGGCAAATGGTATTCAGAAGAAAAAAAAAAATTATTCTGAGACTTGAACCCAGGATCTTTGGACTCTGTTGCTCTTTTTTTCCTCCTATGGTCACTCATCCCTGCCTCAATCAAAGCATGTATAAGGATAAGAAGTGAAGGCTCACGTAGACGTAAATGGCACCACCCAAGTCAGATGGGAAATGTGTGTTGCTGAGAAACCCCCATTCGATGATCGGGCAGCTTTTATCACATTCTTTGATTCTTTGTGCTGTTTATAACAGTGCATCTCAGTGGACTCAGCTTATCATACAGAGTCTTTATAATTAAAGTTCCATTTTGACATGGCCATAAAAAAAAACTACTGGACCAAAAGCTATAATACTTGGTAATATTATTATACAAGAGGGCATGGGAAGTTCATACCCACCAAAAAAATTTAGTTCAAAAGGTCACCACCAGCATGGAATGGCGCTCTATGCAATATTCGTATACGAAATTAGACACAAAGACACATTCAACATGCTTTCAGTAAATGGTGGAGGCCACATTCAACATGTAACTAATTTTAATAACGATTAAAGACTTATTAACCTGTGTCTTCGTGTCTAATTTCGTATACGAATATTGCATAGAGAGCCATTCCATGCTGGTGGTGACCTTTTAAACTAATTTTTTTTCTGGTGGGTATAAACTTCCCATGCCCTCTTGTATAATATTACCAAGTATTATCAAGAGCTCATAAGGGTCTTGGTATTATATTCCCTTATGAGCTCTTGGTATTATAGCTTTTGGTCCAGTAGTTTTTTTTTTATGGCCATGTCAAAATGGAATTTTAATTATAAAGACCCTGTATATACTTGTGTTATTTTGCTTGTACGTGCGTTGCTAAGGGTACAACAATTGCCAAGCAATAAAAAAACATTGCTACGGGAAAATCAATGAAATAACTTATGGCTACAAATGTTATTTTATCCAGGTCAGTAGGAAAATGAAATAACTTTTTTGGCCAACTGAAATGTTGCAGGAAACATCCAA
This sequence comes from Rhysida immarginata, assembly GCA_023313115.1. Classification (NCBI taxonomy): domain Eukaryota; kingdom Metazoa; phylum Arthropoda; class Chilopoda; order Scolopendromorpha; family Scolopendridae; genus Rhysida; species Rhysida immarginata. Next base: position 4,876,904 of record JAHWFO010067154.1, read on the forward strand.
GGAATTCGAAGCAGTTGCAAAGTCTTGTTTTGACTTACAAATAACTCTGATCCAATAACTCTAGACATTGAAAATCCAAATTTATTTGAAACAAATTCAGCTGCATATGTTGCAGGCTTTTTAGCCAAAAACATTCTTGAAAAAAATTAATGCATTGACTATAAGAACATTTTAGTTAGTGATAAAATTTTATCTGATTCTTCCAACGGTTAAAGATTTTATAACCATATTTAATGCAGTTGATTTTTATTTATTTATTTTTTTTTATAAATATATTATGTTCAACAGCTTTTCCACTAATTTTTGTGGTATCTGCTTTTAAATCACTTTTAAAAAAGTAAGTGGATAAAAGTCATATTAAAATAAACATTTGTTTTCTTGGTAAAATATATGGATACAATTAAACAAAATTATAAGATGGAATAAAATAACACTAGTCAACACACATTTTGTAACTAAGACCACGCAAAGTTTCCAAGTTATGCACATCGAGACTTCTATGTTAAAGTACTAGAAGTGAAGAGAAGCGGCTACATTGTTAAAGTATCCATATTTTGGGGCTGCAAGGAAATTTACCCGGCCCCAAACACTGAATGATTTAAAAATGGTTCATTGTAAAACAAGAAAGCTGTGCGTGCTAGAGAAATTTAAAAATTATATTCGTAATCAGCAGAAAAAATACTACCAAAAATCACCCACTTTCATTTTGTTACAAGAAAAATCTTAAATTTTGTTGGCCAGTGTAATTATACTTTCAATATAATAAACATGTTTCAGTAAATAAATGAGAAAATAAATAAACAATAATTTAATTTAGCATTTTAATAATAAATATAGAAAATTCAATGAATGAAGCTTACAGCTGCCAATTTAGTAAAAATTATAGCAAATTTACTATACAGGTATATCAAAGCATTTGCTGCCCACTTTGACATGAGCAAGAGCTTCTCTGCATACCACTTTCCCACCAAGCTGTGGCAGAACTTGCACTAAATCAAATAATTGCAACAATTGAAGAGGCATCTGAATTATAAGTTAATAAGAGCAACCGTGAGTAATGAGTAGTGAATAATTTGATTATAATAAGAAGAAATAAACAGTAAAAACTGATAACAAGAAGAAGTAACTAATTAATAGTGAATCAACAGTGATAAAGATACCTAGTGGAATCCAGTGGAATTAGTGCAATAGAGTACCATAAGCTGTGTAGTCAACCTACGAGAGCTTACAACAACAACGACGACAACAACAACAACAACAATCAAATAGAGCTTTCCTTCTTTTTCTTTTACCTTCTTTGCCTCAAACTTGACAAGAATCAAGGTTTTAATATTGCAGAAATTGCAATGAGGATTGTGGGTGATCCGCTCATCTGATTTTGGTGAACTTTTTTTTTTGTTTGGTATTTGCTGTTGAACAAATGTGCAATTGGAATTTTTTGTGTATCTTACGGTTTTCGAGCTAGATGTGTCCTAATTTGCATATTTGAGATGATGAAAGGTGCTCCTCAGATAGAGCATCGTCAAGTTCCTATTCATTCCCTGTATTGGGAATTTGCATAACTACATTGCTATCCAAGATAGGAAGGGAATAACAGACTTTAGAATGGAAATGCCCCTTTTAGAGCCCTTTCTGAGGGTCTGAACAAATGAAAATTACATGGTGACATATTGGTGCTGTAGCTGGTGGCAGAGAACAGTGTTATTTATGTAATAGGATTGCACTAATAGGAATTTTTTAAAAAGGATTTAAAGAAGGGACAAAGATAAAAGTCCAGAGAAAAAAAATCGAGCTTAAAAATTAATATCTTTAATTTTCATATTTTCAGATGGTTTAGTATGTTACAGTAATATAAATATTTTTATAAGGCATACTGAAGACATCACATGCCCACGACCCCTTTGACACAAGTTAAACCCATACAAAAATTAATGAAGAAATAAAAGTATATAAAAGTTGCAATAGCAATATATACATAAGAAAAATTTATACTCTTTTTAACTCGCATACAATAAATTCACATTAATGATTGGACATTTCAAAGCTACCACATGTTAATCATCACGATCTTGCAGACATGATTTTTCACATTCGTTATACATAATATAAAAGTTATATTAAACAAAAAACAAAAAAAAAAACAAAAAACAATGCAACAAGTAAATTAAATTTATTAACGTATACAATTAAAAACATATATTCAGCTCAACATTTTACGGATCATGTAATTCAGAATTCCGCCATGACGAAAATATGTTAATTCAACTTCAGTGTCAAACCTGACGATAGTTGAAAATTCTCGCCCGTCATTTAACTGTAAAGAAATCAAAATAACAGATCATAAGTATGTAAAAAAAAAAAATTAAGAGTATTCTTTACAATTTGGAATGCAGACTGAAGTACATAATAGCATACCTGGATGAGTATTTCTTGATTTGGCTTCAAGTTATCTGGAATTATTATTGAATATCTCTCTTTGCCTGTTAAATTTAGTGTTTCTGCATTCTGTCCAGGTAAATATTCTAATGGAATGATACCCATGCCAACTAAATTACTCCTATGAATTCGTTCATAACTTTCTGCTATTATTGCTTTGATGCCCTATAATGGTTCAAATAGGATATGATTTAACACCACTTTTTTTTTGGTGGTTAAAATAAAGATAACTCGTATACATTTAGGGCATATATTAGGAAAAGAATGGTTCAGAAAAGCTAAAATTAAAATTAAGGAGGTCTTCAGAATAAAAGCAAAATAAAGAATGCAAAATTGTGGAGAAAAACATTTTTTATTATTAATGCTATGATATCAAAAACATATCAATACAGTAATTGGAAGATGTTGATAACTGATCTAAATACATACAGTAGAACCTCAATAACTCTTAATTCCTCCCCAATTCAAAGTTCCGTCTATTACATTCCACTCAGAGGCCAAAATCTCTATAATTCAAAGTAATAGGACCGTCATAAATCAATTTTATTGGAGGAAAGTTAGCCTCTATAAATCAAAGTCAATGCAAATAAATTTGCACAGAAATCAAATTTTGTCAAGCTTGACCTCTAAAAATCGAATTTATATCTCTAAAGATAGTGTTGGGAATAAGATTAACATTTTAAATTTACACGATTTCTAATAATTAACCCAACTCAATGAAAATT
>JAHWFO010067154.1:4890064-4911153 GCA_023313115.1 Rhysida immarginata
ACAATTCTACCTGACATCGAGAAAATTGTCACATTAAAATGAAGGAAATAAAATGGTAAACTGCCTCTCTCTCTCTATTTTTTTTATTTTTTCCAATGTCGAATTGATAATTAGCAACTAGACTTTAAGGAACTGATCAACATAATGTGCAATAGGGAGGTAAGGAAGATTGCCCGCATACACAGGCGCTGCCCGCAGACAGAAATCTTAGACAGCCCTGATCTATGGAATGCACATTTTTTCAAGAAGCCTCAGAAAAATAAACCTGGAACAGTAAGATCAAGTAACTGAACAGGCCAAGCAATGTCTCTGAAACGAGAGATAACGCATCTGAACATGCGACAAACAGGAGCCACACTTTTTAGTGTGGTCTGGGCTGTTGCATCAATTGCATCGATTTAAACAAGAGATCATCTTTCCGAAATAAGTTTCAAAAACAAGTTTTGGAAAATCTATATATATAAAGAAGGATGTTTGTGGGTCTGTCTGTGGGTCTGTCTGTGCGTCTGTGTGTACGTTTTTTATACAAATCTACAGTTTTAGTCCGATCTTGATAAAATTTCGCATACATGACCCTCAAAGCATGAGGAAGGTCACTGTCTACCTCAGATTTCGGAAAAATAATAAATATCGATAAAAAATCGATATTCATGGTTATGGCAAGGCATTTTAATGAGAAATATCTCATGACCAACAATGCAAGGCAAAGTTTGTACAACAATAGGTATCAACAATGGTATCAACACGCAATTCACAAACGCTCTGCATGAACAAACAATCAATATCTCATGACTAACAATGAAAGGAAAAGATTGTGCAAGTGTAATTATCCCGGGCAACGCCGGGTAACTCTTCTAGTCTTCTATATATATAAAGAAGGATGTTTGTTTGTGGGTTTGTTTGTTTCTTATACAAATCTACAGTTTTATTCCGATCTTAATGAAATTTTGCATACTTGACCTTCAAAGCATGAGGAAGGTCACTGTCTACCTCAGATTTCGGAAAAATAATAATTATCGATAAAAAAAATTGATATTTATGGTTATAGCAAGGCATATTAATGAGAAATATCTCATGACCAACAATGCAAGTAAAAGTTTGTGCAACAATAGGTATCAACAATGGTATCAACACGCAATCCACCAACACTATGTAGGACTCAACAATATATATATCTAATGACCAACAATGAAAGGCAAATTTTGTGCAATATAGGACAGTTTTAATTTGTAACAATGCATAGAATTCAGGCTTTTCTTAGAAAAGAGAGTTCTTAGTAATTAAAAAATTTTTGAAAATCTTTAAAAATGATCAGTAACTGGAGATAATGGAAAGTTAGCAGACTATTGAGAAAGAGTGGAAAGACCACAGAGGAAGCACTCCTTTAGCTCCGTGCTGTATTGAGCAAATGGTAAGCAAGTAAATAGAAGAATTGGCGACCGCTAGACTATAAAAAGTGATGAAGTTTTGCTTCAAGACATCGAGAGAAGAAAGGGAATTGCCACAACATCAAGTGTATATCTGAAGTAAGATTACGTGAGTGAGAAATTATTTAGACTAGCAGCGGCATCCTTGGAGAGGTCCATCCATTGTGAGCCTTTAAAAAAATTTTTTTTCAAGTTTTCATTAAGAATTTTTACTGTAATAATTCTAAGCGTTTTCATATGTTTAATTTTAAGATATTTTAAAATTTAATCCCAAAAAAAAAGTTCGAGCCCTGCCGACGTTATCACCTAGCTTATTTGGTAGCAGAGCAGATCCAAAATTTCCTTAAAATACATTTTGACTATATTCTGTGGGTATGTGTATATTTTGGAAACTGAGATGCTGATAATGCGATGACTGAATGTTCGTTTATAAGAATCATTGATAATGACAGGGTGACTAGCGACCAGGAAAATCTGGAAAACAAGGAAAAGTCAGAGAATTTTCTGTAACCTGGAAAAGTCAGGGAATAGTCAGGGAATTTTACAAAAAAATCAGAGAATTTTACAAAATCAGCAAAAAAAAAAATGCGAAATAGGAATGAAAATTTTGAAAAATATAAATAATATTCTATCAAGATAGATTTTTTCTGCTGCTTATGGTCAGGGAAAACAACATGATCAACCGGGAAAAATCGGGGAAAAGTCAGGGAATTTTACGAAATCGTTTTGCTAGACACCCTGTAATGAGCATAAAGTGATGATGCAGTGACAGAACATCAATAAGACAGCGTTTATGATGAGGCAAAGGAGTCACGTGTGTCTGGAAAGGAAAGAGAAACAACGAGTATTGGTCAGAGAAACTCTGCAACTAAAACAGAAAAAGCTATACGGGTATTTGAAACATCTGAACAACGGGAGATTCGAGTAGAGCAACAGGGTATAAGAGCTTCTAGGTCAAGGGCAAGAAAAACTTGAGTCTAAAGTATCTGGTGAAGCTCCGCAGTGGTGAAGCAAGTCAAGAAGTGTTTAGAAAAAGTACCGTTATATCACCTAGACTTCCTGTTTTTCGTATTTTTCGTAGAATTGATAGTCCCTCTGCTGTGTGTTGTATTGATTGAGTTATTATTTAACCAATTGGGAGTTATATTTTTATTTTTTGAGATTGTTCTCTTTACCTACAAGTGTAATTATCCCAGGCAACGCCGGGTATCTCTGCTAGTGCATAGAATAAATGGCATATTTCAGTCTATCAAATGGTATTTGTTTTGTTTCGTGTACCGTTTTTTATGACCATTTGAAATGTGTCAGTCAGCTCAGTGCCATGCTATAGAAGATCCTCTTGAAGCTAAGGGGTTTGATATAATACTAACAAGTGATAATTAAATGCATGTACTTTTTAATTAATTTGGATTTATCGTTATTAACTTTTTTGTTGTAATGAAATCGTATTTGTCCTGCTAAAAATGTAAGACGGGGAAAAGTCTTCCGCTTTTTCTCGTATACATGTTTAGCCAATTTTTCTGCTTTTGTTTTATTATCATTTGTGTTTTCCAATTAACCAAGTTTTAATTTATCCAGTATACCTCTATTGTTAATGCATTGCCAGTCTCAGCACCATTTTGAAATTCATAATTTTAAAACAAAACAAAATTTTTTAAATCGAAAAATGAATTTTGAAGCCTAAGAATGGAATATTATTCTCTTGGCTTACTCAAACTATTAGCACATTGCATCCTCAAAAATGGGAAAGTACTAGTCTCGCTTAACCTTATTGTTTCTTCCTTATTCTTTAAATATTAAAAAAGTAGTAGTAAAGAAAAAAGAAGGCAATGTTTATTACCTAAGGGTTCAGTTTCAAAATCAATGTCGATTTTTCCAGCAATTGCATAAGCAATTACTAATGGAGGAGAGGCCAGATAATTGGCTCGAGTATTAGGATGAATTCTACCTTCAAAATTTCTATTTCCTGATAAAACGCCCACAGCAACTAAATCTCCCTAATAAATAAATTAAAAAAAAAAAAAAATTAAATTATTATGGATACGTGCACAATATGATTTAAACTATCTTATTAATAAAAATAACTCAAAAACTGTTCAAATAAATTTATTTTAAATTACATAATCAATATTTCCTCCCTGTCAGGTCTGCATAATAGTGAAAGGTCACTTTACAAATACAGTGCTCCCTCAAATTTTTGACGTCACTTCCTGCTTTTGTCTTTCTGCCCCACAAAAAATTCTCTTATCTTTGTAAGCTATAACTCAATCCAAATAAAAAAAAAACAACAACACAAAAAACAAAAAAAAAACCAGGAGTTTTCTGTAGGGGCAGAAAGACGAAAGCAGGAAATGATGCTGAAAAGTTTTCTGCTTTGTGGTTTCTGCTGTTGTTTTTACGCATGTGGAATCCACATTGCTTTACCTTTTCTATAGCTTCTGACACTGGTTCTGGAAGAGGTCCACTATTACCAATACAAGTCATGCAGCCATAGCCAACAATGTCAAACCTGTTACAGAAAATTTAAAAACATGTAAAATTATATAAAATACTTTAAATAAAACTTACTTTTATGTAAAATAAATACATCAATAATATTATTATCAGTAATAGTTCCATATGATTTCTTTAAGAGAATGTAATAAATTCAACCTCTTATAAAGAGTGCCTAAAACCTTAAGGGTCAAAATTTCTATGGTAGTGAGTACTTTGAGATAGGAACCTAATGGTCAGAAATGCATTATTTCAAGCTTTACAAGATCATGAACAAGTAAAATGTGTAAAGATGTGGCTGTAACATGACGATACATCTGCTCACTTCAAGGTTAATATCTGTGAACACCTGCACAATGTATTACCCAATTATTGGATTGGAAGGTTAGGTCTCGTCCCATGGCCAATGCAATCACTGGATCACACTCCTCTGAATTTTTTCCTATAGGGGCACATCAAGTCAGTGTATGAAACTGCAAAATTTCATGTACCATTGTAATGCACATACTGAGACTGGTGATCACAACACTGAACACCTGCTCAGAGTTGGAAATTGTTGATTTGAGGTGTTAGCTGTTAATCGGTAAATAAACTATTTATTGTTTGCTCTGAAAATGAAAGCTGTTTACAAAAACTTCCCCACATGCATAACTTGTTCAAGATCGCATGGTGCCTTTTAAATATGCATTTCTGAACACTGGTTCCCAATCTCAAAATACTCAGTCCACAGTCCCCTAGCATCTGTAGAATTTTTGACCCTCAAGCTTTGAAACATCCTGTATAATAGGGACCTTTACCATGAAGGAGAATACACTTATTTTGAATGAGGAAACTTATATGAAATTTAAAAATAGTAATAATAATAATCAACAGCTTAACTCTTCAATATAATAATATTCTTCACCTAATAATTAAAATGATCTTTTCTGGAAGTTATCTGTATGTTGGTTTTTAATACAAAAGCACTTGTGTAATTTTATTAAATCACAGTTCTTAGTAATGCTAAATGTAAATTTAAAAAACTTAGGTTGTTTAATATCTCCTTTTTTGAATTGTTTACAGCAGCAATTCTAGAACATACATTACATATTTTACAGTTATTAAAAACGCTGATATTAGAAAAATTATTTACCCTAAAGTCTCCAAGTATGAAGTAACGCCACTTGCTTGTAAATAATATGTTACGACACCGCTACCAGGAGACAGACTAGTTTTTATATAAGGAGAAACTGTTAATCCATGTTCAACTGCTTTTTTTGCTAGTAACCCTGAAAAATAATGGAAATTTAAAAACAATTAACCAAAAATTCACTTTTTTTTCAATTTCTACTATAGCTGGTCCAATTGGGCATGTCCAATTAAATTTCCAATTTCAATTGTTAAACATTGTTAATTTTACTTTGCAACGTTGAATTGAACTGAAACAAGGAGTCAGTTAAGCATGGGGTTTAGGTATGACATTAAAGCAAGGGCAGTTCCCTCCAGTTGGTGAAGATGGGATGGGGGGGAGGGGGGTGACTGCATATTTGTATATAAATACTATATAAAAAATAAAAACAGAATTACCTGCTCCTAACATAACAGAAGGATTACTAGTATTAGTGCAACTTGTTATTGCTGCTATTACAACCGAGCCATGACGCAATGTATATTCTTGGTCTTCATAAATAAAGGGAACAGTTGTACTTAATTTCTCAGGCGAAAGACCAAATCCTTTAAACCCTATCTAAATAAAAATTACAAGACATAAAAATAGAATTAATCTAATAATAAATGGTAATGTTTTTTTGTTTAAATCAAACTACACTCACATGCCAAAAGTCATGGGATAGTACCTATTAATGTGTGGGACCACCTCTAACCCAGTGAAGTGCCACAGTACGACGTGGCATTGATTCCACAAGTCGGTGGAAGACATCTGAAGACATTGCCAACCATTCCGACTGGAGAGCTTCCCACAACTGCCCAATACGCAGTCACCACCAGCTCGCACAGTGCATGCTTGACAACTTGGGTCCATGACCTTCTTGGGCCTGCACCTTACGCGAGCCCTACCATCAGCTCATATATCAGATGGAATCGAGACTCATCAGACCAGGTCACAAGTTTCCAGTTGTCAAGTGTCCAGTCGATGTGTTCATGGTGCCAGAAGTGACGTTACTGACAACGTCTTCTTGTTAGCAAGGGCACCCTCGTGGCTCTTCTGCTTCCATATCCCATGGACATCAGATTTTGTTGCACAGTTCGCATCGATACAGCTCTAGTATCACCCTGTTTAAAATATGATGTCATCTGGCGTAGTGTCAATTGTCTGTTAGTGGTGGCCATCCTACTCAGATGCCATTGGTCCCGTTCATTGAGAAGGTGTGGTCGACCACTGCGTTGTCTGTCCAAGGTGGGAGGTAATCCGTCAAGTTGGTACTCTCGGTAGACTCTTGAAACTGTCGACCATGGGATGTTGAAGTCTTGAGCCACCTCCGATATTGAATGACCCACAAGTTGTGCTACACATATCAAGCCACGTTCGAACTCTGATAGCTCTTGTCGTGTAGCCATTGTCACACTGAATACCTCACCCCTTACTCATGAACAGTGTAACTAAACCTACTGACACTGAATTGCATATTTATACTGTTTGCACATGATGCTATTGCTACTCGAAAAATAGTTCACTGCTATCCCATGACTTTTGGCATACAGAACTACAATCCTAGATCCTCTTACAATTCATTTTATTTTATGGATATATTTAATTTGTTCAAAGCGTCTCATGAAGTACACCCCCCCCCCCCAATCTAAAGGGTGTACATAAAGTCCATTAACACTTTCAAAATGTTATGGTAAAGCTTTGAAACATATCACTACCAACAATACAGAATTTTGTACTAAATGGATTCAGGCTTTTTGTTTTTTGGTTTTTTTTTTCACGCAACCTAACAATATTCCACATGGGAGCCTCGTGTGACACAACAAATGTCCACATGATAATCCAACTCTTGCCAGAAACATCCCAATATGTCCTTCGTGACTGACTGTCGCTTGCTCAATTCTCCCCCTCAGTTCCATAACATTTTTTGGAAGAGAAGGGACATACACCAGGCTCGAGAACTATAATAAGAAATGCTGAACCCCAGAACAATTGTTACACTTATAAAAGGGATTATATGTGCCCCTCAAAATATCAGTACGGGAATCTAAAGAAATATTCAAAAAATCTTGTATATAGTATATGCACACTGTCTTAAAATCAGAGGATGCCAATTGAGCATTTTGTACTTTTAAATAAACATCTGCATATAGAGTCACACTTTTGGCCCATCCTGTAGAAGACTGAGAGAGGCTTTAAAGCAAACTGGAAAAGACTAATGATATTAAATGAAAATTTTCAAATAACATACCTTATTACTTAAACAGGAAACAAAATCATTTTTCATTTCAGAAATGGCCACTCTGTCATGTGGTCTTTTAGGGCCACTCACAGAGGACACTACAGTACTCAAATCGAGTTCGACGACCTGCAAGATTTAAAGAAAAAAAAAAAAAAATATGTGGAAAAAACAACAACCCAATATGTTTATATAGTTTCAAAATACATTAAAACTTACTTCAGAAAACACAGGATCCTGTCCTGGATCATTATAATTACGAAACATACCAACAGCTTTTAAATACTGTTCGATATACTTGACTTTGGTTTCATCCCGACCTAGATAAAGCAACAATTTACATTTTTATTTTAATTTAAAGAATCGCTATTGCCATCATAATGCTATAAAGTTATAAGGATTTCAGAAAATACCTGTTTGTTTTAAGTACAAAATACTTTTTTCATCAACGGGGAAAAAACCAATAGTAGCACCATATTCGGGACACATGTTTGAAATTGTAGCTCTATCAGCTATAGAAAGCTCTGCTACTCCTGATCCAAAAAATTCTACAAATTTTTCAACAACTCCCATTTGTCTTAAATTCTGTAACAGTTGATAAACATTAATAAGAAAATTAATTAACCTTGTAATTACATTAGCAATACATAGAGGCTATCAAATAACAATCAAAAAAATAGGTTAAATATAATTTATATTTTTTATTTCCATTTATTATAATTCAATATGTAAAAATGTTTGGTTTCATTTCAAAACTAAATGATAATGTATGTGACGTAAATGGTAAACAATGCTCTTCCAAACTGTGAAATAAAATTTTGAATTACTGCTATTATTGTTTTGTTATTTGCATTTAAAATCTGGGAGTTATTTCTGCCGCACCCTGCATACATCTACAATGGTAATAGTGGGCATGCAAGTGAACATTAATATAGAAATTCTCAGATCTGTTCTCAATTGTGATCTGATGTCCCTGAATAAGTTGAACAGCAGCTGGACTGCTCATGGCCAAATCTAAGATTATTATCAGAATGCAAAGGACATAATAGTAGTCTTGACAAATGGAACATTCTTGAAGTTGTGCAGTTCTTCAATATTCCTTGACCGAAGATATCATCCACATAGAGAATACCTTATGGAAGGCATTACCACTATGGACTGTACAATAATAGAGGAGTGTTTACTGAACATGACCAGTGGATCTGGCTAATCATCCAAGGTAACAGACGAATCACATCTGCATTCAATACAAAATGCACCAGACAGATAACCCACAAAACGTGAAAGAGTAGCATTAATTTCCATGGGAAATGAAAGTAGATGACCCATCAGAGCAATCCCTGTTAACACCAAGATACAAAAGACATGTTGATTCACCTGGGCCATGGATATTGCTAATTGGACCCTGCAGGATGGGCAACATGAGATGTGATCTCATGATCTGTTCTTGTTGTTTACAGGAAAAACGAAGGTGTGCGAATTCACCCCATAATTGGCAGGGTTAAGTGTCGCCCTGAAGTGCGTCTGTCAGCCCATTCTCAGGTCAATCTATTGAGAAAATTTGAGTCACTGATAGTCTACTGTGGGTTCGCTGGTATACTTAAGCTTTATTCCCGAAGAAGAATGACCAACGCTCACCAAAGTTTTGTATCAATATATAAAATGATGAATGATTTTGTAATATATTTAAAAAAATCCTCAGTAGGATCTTAATGGAACCTATATTCTCCTTAAGTATTCTGATATCAAATAGACTTCAAAATTTATATTTTAAAAGAGCAATTAATGAAAGCTTACCTTTGTAATCGTTAATACAAGATCAGTCGATGTAGTATATGGTCCTAATTTTCCTGTTAATTTATAGCCTACAACCTTAGGTAAAACCATGCATATTGCTTGATTTAGCATCACTGCTTCTGCTTCAATACCTCCAACTCCTTTAAATGGAATGTAAAATACAACTCAGTATTTCACATTAATGATAGAAAATTTCAGCAAGTTTTTAATTATAAATAAAATCTTTCTTTAATAGTAAATAAAATGCTCAAAATTTTAAGAAGCTATAATCACCGTAAGTCATAAAATTTTAAGTAACACACGTTATCAACAGTCTCAATTTCATTACACACATCGCTATCAGTATCATGTTCATCACAAATTGCCATCCAAATCTTCAACGTCTTCAGTTCCATCTACAGCATACCAATATTGTATTTTAAGAAACAGTGGTTAAGAATGCTCTCCCAAGCATCTTTGACCCACCCCATCAAAAGTTGAATTTCTTTCTAGCTTGGATAAATTCCTATCTTTTTTAAGGGTGTTTTCCAAAGCTTATCCGATATTGCCATTTTTTTCTTACATGAATTCTGAAAGGCTAATTTAAACAGACCTCAAGTGGTTATGAAACTGATGTGAAGCCACCACGATAACTGCTAGTCTTGGCCTCATTTTATCTGTTGTTTGTGTTCTGAACATGTCCTAGTTAACCCCCGTATTCACGACCTAGTAGCAGACCGCGTCTCAGTATCAAAAGTGAGTAGCAGCAAAAAACGGTATTCACGACGACATAAACTGCGTATCGCGTCTCAGAAATGACGTCAACTTCGTCGCAAATCTGAGACGGAGAAAAGTAGGCGGCAAGACTAGTATCAGAAGCGGCGCATGCACAGAAGTTGCTGTTTGGCCACATCGAACCGCCATTTTTTCGTTCGCTTCATAGCGCCAAATCGACTAAACTTTCGTAGATGAGGTGAGCCGAAAATAAGTATTGGGTCGTTCATTAAATGCAAAAAGAAATTATAGCTATATCAGTGGTGTAGAAAAGCAATACATTCTAACGTTTCCATTCCAAAATAATATGAAACATGCACATGTAGTGCTGCAGACTGAGCAATTCAATACTGAGATTTTTTTTCCTTCCGACTAGCGAGGTCATGTGACTCTATAGAGCCAATTGTAGATGTTGTTACAAAAAAGTCCGTCTCAAAAGTGAGTAGCTATAAACCGGTCTCAGATAGAAATGGTGAATAGCAGCAAAAAATCTGAACCTAGTATCACTTGATACACAGTTTTCAGCGACGCAGTTTGAGACGCGGTTTGCTACTAGGTCGTGAATACGGCCATTAATGTGGCACCTGATCAGTTATCCCATACCTCACAAAATCATTTTTGGACCCCATCCTATCCTTTCTCGTGGGCATGGACAATAACTCCTCGATGATATTTAATACTCTTAAGATCTTGCCTTTCAAAAATAATAACTAGGCTTAATTTTGTTCCATTGGCAAACAAAAGAGAACTACAGTGAGACTGTCTTTTCCCGTTGTTCTGACAAAATAGTTTTTCCTCTAAGATACTGGTAACTGTTCGGGTTGCTAGGTAGATGATAGTTAAAGGCGTCTCATCCATGTTTCCAAGATCATATTTATTAAATTTTCTCAGTTTTATTAAATCAGTGAAATGCACATATCTTTTCAATGAAATCTTGGAGATTCTGGACAATCTTTGTCCGTTGGTATAGACTATGTATAAAATCTATACCTCCCCATAAATATTGTACATCAGCCAGTTAAGCAACGAAGTTCTTGATTCCAGGTAATGAATATTTCCCAGTTTTGGCCATTTGCAAATGCATGCAAAGAAATGCTTGTTCATGTAGCAATGTTACCATTCTGTTGGCAGTCTGTTTAAATTTTTTCTCCGTGTCTCTAATTGTGTACTTTTTAAGCGTTGAGGCTTCTGATATTTAGGCTATTTTTTTCTTAGTTCAGGTTTTACTTTTCTCCATTCACGAACTTGCTTCTCATAAGCTCTAATCTCCCTGACAGAATAAAGTTATTAGTTTCTTCTGCCCGTTCAATAATTTTTAATTAAAACTTGTTGCATAAGCAAGCAGAACAAGATGGCGGAGTACACAGTTTAAGAGATGTTGAAATGATACTAAGTAGTTGGTGAATATATTTCTCTCAATAGGTAAAGTCTCGTTCTGACATGCCAATATAATGCTTTAAAACACGATAAACACTTCAATTTATAAAATTTTGCTTTACATCTTGTGGAGAGGACGTTTTGGATGGAGTTGATGGTTATGAAGTCTATTTCGAGACCTTCCGCAACATTTAAAGATCACATTCAGGCAAAAGACTCGTGAACAGAAAATCAGCTTACATCAAACATATCCTCAACAACAAATTCAACACCATATATCATCAACTGCTGCATGGATCAATATGAAATTTATGAAAGCATCACCATTATTTGTGCAAAAAATTGTGCTAGAGAGCAACCACCTCAGGTTTAGGGTAAGGTTCTCTTTAACACATTCGCTTTCCCTTTCTGCTGCTTTAACTAGCGTACACATCCTGCATCAGTTTCCTTTCCTCGCATAAATAAACATTTAGTTGGAGACAACGTACACTGATTCCCCTCCTCCACCAATAGTTTGTAATATTAAAACCATTTATAAGCTCAACATTTAAAGAGAATGAAAAAAGTAAGAATATTCTAATGTAGAAACTTAAATCTGGCAGACAGATGAGAGAAACTTAAATAATGCAGTCCTGCATCAAAATAATAGAGTTCCGCATATTGGGATCAATTGTTGGGCTCCTATTTCGAGTCGCTCTCTTGCCCCTTATCGTTTATTCCAGAAAGCTTTATGCTTTTGTGTACATCATCTACCTGTAAATTCGAAAGTTCACTAGAATCACCCTTTTCCTGATGTAGTTTCTCCCTTATTGTGGTATATTGCCACTACATTGCAATTTACTCACGCCATTACCCTATCTATTTTGTACTTTTCTCTAAAGTTCCTTTGCTGAGTTCCCTTTTTTAGGTCTCTGCTATTTTTCCCCGGTACCAAATTTTATCACTTGGCCGCTCTAGTTAGTTTTCTTTAGTTTGATCGTTTCTTTTGTACTAACGTTTTTTTTGTATTGTTGTTTAATTATTAATTTAAGTTAACCTTCATGAATTTTTCTATTTTGTTTTACTCAGTGCCCACCTAGCCTAATTTGTCGGTTTTATACCATGCTAGCTTCGTTGGGCACTATTGTAATCGATTTTTACTAACCCGAAAATTAAATAAATAAATAAATACATTTTTCACCTAAAACTGAACTCATTACACACGCGACTATAGCTTTTGTTCCTTGGGTTAATTTATTAGGAGCTTTAGCATAAAAGCTACTTATAAGAATGCGCCCTTGGTCTGTATGTTTATCCGGCCATCCGCTGTTTGCACGATAACTTGAAAACGGATTATCTTTTTCAAATTCTGTTTTCAGAAATATGACCAACAAAGTCTTAGCTTGGCCGTATCAACTTTTCAGAATTTTTCGTGGACCCCTTCAAGTCGAATTCTAAAACAGTGAGTGTAAACAATACAAAGATAACGGCATGTCATATAACAAGAAGGAATACATTGTTACTTTCTGTTCATCTTTTAAGCATTACTGACATCGGCGTGTGCACGTAAAATCGCTTTGTCGACGCACAATTGCTCAAGTGCTCATAAAATATATTATTAAGTAGTGGAAGAATGGAGCTACTTATTGGTTTATAATGTCAGTCCGTCCCCTTCATAATTTCTACATTTTTTGTGGTAGAAGTTTGAAATTCGGAATGTAGCTTACTATGGGCATGACCATCTGCACTATTTAGTTTGGTTTTGATTGGTACACTTGGGTCAGAATTACGGGGGTGGGATTCAGAGAGGGCAACGTATCTATGTGATATTTACATACGTAAAGGCGTGAAATTTAGTATCCAGATTCCTCTAGGCAAGATCTACTTTAATATGAAGTTTAGGCTCAATTGTTCCAATGGGGTCGGATTTGCGGGGGTGGCAGCCATTTCGTCCTTAGAACTATGGCAACATATGGCATGTGATATATCATACATTCGGAAATGATGAGAAAAAAAAGAAGATACAAGGTTTTTTACATTTTCTACATATTACATTCAAGAAAATCAATTTTTTGATTAAAAAACTTGGGAAGAGGTAAAAAGTGCAGATGAAGGGGTAAAAATAGATGACTGCAGGATCTGCTATTTCCCTTACCCTCCTCAGAGAGGGGAGGGGGGGTTAATTTCTTTTTAATAAATGTATAAATGTATTTCTGCTTCACTGCTAACGCTCCTCCTTGGAATGTTTATAAGATTCTATTTTATTTTAAACATTTATACAACTGGAAAATTATTTCACCAAATCAAGGTCTTTTAGTAATTTTTTTGCATTAGAATCCTCAATTTAGTTGATGTTATTTTTAAATTTTGGAAATTGTGAATAAATTTAAATATAATTTTTTAAAGACTTTTTTTTTTTTAATTCATTTGCCTTAAATATGTTTAAATTAAGAATTCATAAATGCATTTAAAATAAAGTTTCTATATACATGTACCAATGAATATTTTCACTCACCCCATCCAACGACTCCGAGGCCATTAATCATTGTTGTGTGAGAATCCGTTCCAACCACACTATCGGGATAAAGAAATCCATCTTTGGAGAATACAACTCTTGCAAGATATTCTAAATTCACTTGATGGACAATACCAGAACCAGGAGGAACTATAAGCATATTTTTAAAAGCTTTTGCACCCCACTATAAAAAAAACAACAACAATAAATGTAGCCTTTATAAATAAGAAATAACACATGATAGTCATAAGAGTATAACTTATAATATTCATGAATCAATAAATTATAATAATTAATCAATAATTAATTTCCAAATCAATATTGCTAAAAATAATCTAAAACCCTATTAATAATGATTAGAAATAATACACTAGAAATATCTTCACAAAACTAGCCAATACACAATACCCCCCCCCCTCCTTCATCTGTTATCATGATGGCATTTTTCTTTTAAAATTTTTAACTGATAATATATTACAAAACAGTTTAAAGTGGCTCTTATCTACTGTGATTCTATACTTCTGAATATGCTATCAAAACTGTTAAATAAAGAAAATTCAAACCTCGTACCACATAAAACAAAACTAAAAAATAATGAGAAAAATTAAATGTACATTTTGATTATAACATTCAGTGAATTCTTTAAGCTTAAAATAAGTGAAATTCTAATAAATAAAAAGTATTTTAAAGCTCTTTCACATTTGAAAAGTTTTTTACTTCTCATAACTAGGAAATCAATTCTCTAAAAGTATACCAGAACTCATTTATATCCAGCATTTACTATTTAAACAATAATTTTGTGTTGCATAAAAATCACTGCTGGGCATAATGAATTTTTCTTTACTATTTTTTTTTTAATCAACCTGAATTTTCCTGTTCTATTAATGCCATAATGATCTTAAAAAGAATGTCTAATGCAATATGGACCCAGTCGAACGTGGTTCGCTGCATCACGGAATAGGTTCCAAGACGCTTTTGGCATGGCTCTCTTCTACTTCCGGTTTTTAAAAAATTTCTTCTTTAAAAATTTTCTAAAACAATATAGATGATAGTTTCACAGAGATTCACCAATGTGACGCACCACTGATAACATCAGAGATAAGTTTTTAAGTAGATATCAGTTCACACCAGAAATTAGTTTGCTCATGATGTTCTGACCTCAGCAATCCACCAACACCTTAAGGAAGCACAACTGTTGGAAATCTGTATGCTGAATGAATCATGAGGCAGTAATCCCAAAATCAAGCAACCATTGCATTTTGAAATGAGCCAACACTGGAAAAGTTACACTTAGGACCAGTTCATTATCTATTTTCTCAAGTGAGTCTTCTCAACTGAGTCATTGGCAGCAATGGACTTACATTGTTGAAATGAGGAACATTTGGTTACAACAATGTGACAGTATTGTTGCTGAACACTCACATGAGAAGTCTCAGCTGAGAAAGTAAATAATGAACTGGTCCTTAAATTTGTTGAAATTTGTGAATGGTAACTGAACAAAAGTGCAGAAAATAGCTTTTTCCATAGAGTATAAAATTGTCTGGAGAGATGAGACCATCTTTAAAATTAACTGACTCAAATGATGCTATTACATTTACTGGGCTCCTCAAAATCTGCATGTCATTTATGAAAAACATTTGAACTTTCTAAGCATTCTAAATGAAATGATTCGTGATGTTTTCTAATCCATTAATCCAAATTGTGGTCATCAGTTTGAACATATACAGGGTTCGAAATTAGTGGTTCCCTAGTTGCCACAGATCCTCGAAAATTCATTCTGGCAACACGCTTTTCACTGCTGGTTGCCCGGCTGGCAACCCGCACTGAAAATTCATTGCGGTAAACAATCTATTAATCCCGGTTACCCGAGCGTATGAACATTGAAAAGGACTCAGAAATCAGATCCAAGTTGTCAGCCACTCAATAGATGTCTGAAAACTAGTTGGGGAATCACTACAGAATTAATGTTTCAAAGTACCAGTAATGAAGGCCTGCATCATGAAAATTGATAATTATAAGAAATATCCAACAGCAAATATGGTATCTAGCAATAAAAGATGTAATAGGATGTTTAATGACAAAAATGTAGAACTAACTGAGAATACAAGCTGTAAAACCTCAAAGTTTGGCCAGAAGAGAAGAGGTATCATAATTTGGAAAATTCTCTAGTGACCTATACAGATATTTTCCCCCAAATGTTGGAAATCTGTGGATGTTTATGATAAATTTAACATATTTTACTTATGGTCAATACTCTGTATACCCAAAACATGGCACTCATAGAAACATTAAAAAGGTGTTCTTTTGGGATTGTGTTAGTGATTCTGTTGGGTCTCAATACAAGAACTTTTGAATGTTCTGCTTTGCCTTCCAACACACATTGTAGATAGTGAAAGTGGATTTTTAATGCTAAAAATTATTAAAAATAACAATTATTACAATTTCCTCGGTTTACTGATTTGATGTGAATAATATTGTAAAGTGACGATATCAGAAATTTTAATCCTGATGAAGCTGTTAGTTTATGGTTTAACACTGAGAATCGGTCCAAACGGTTCGATTTATCTTCGCGTAAAGCCAACTTCTAATGGATAACCTAAATTTCATTTTACTCTATGTCAGCAACCACATTTGAAATTGGGCAACCAAAATTTTTTGAATAATTGCCAAGTGGGCAACCACACTTAATAGTTATTTTCTACCCCTGCATACACTGAGCGACCAATTTATTAGAGACACCTCTTACGGAAAATGGATCGGCCTCCCAGTGACACCCAAACAATGGAACAGGCCGATGCGGTGTATAAAAGGGGATGCATTGGATCACAAGTTGCAGTCAGCAGCAGAAGTGGACTGAATATGGGTAAATCCAAGGATTGACAGACTTTGAACGAGGCATGATCGTTGGAGCTCGATGGGCGCAGTTGAGCATTTTGCAAACCGTGAACTCCTCGGGAAGTGGCTGTTTTGAGCTCAGCGGTGGTTTCGGGGTTATTTGAGTAAACTTTGTCTTTAATATTGTCCCACAAAAATGAGTCATAATGGTCGAGATCAGGAGAATATGGCGGCCAAATGATTCCCATTCCAGTGGCCTCTGGGTACTCCAAGCCAGAATGCACTCTCCAATGTGCTCTTCCAGGACTTCAAACACTATTGGTCCGATGGGGTCGTACTCTGTCCTGCATGAACCACATCTTTTCGAAATCTGGGTCACTTTGGATAATAGGAATGAGACCATTTTCAACGAAAAATGAACAACAACGAGTGCGCATGCTCAAAAAAATCCCAACATGCCCTGCATTCAACCACCAATTTTTAAATGAATCTCTCCAATTGTTCAAAAGTTATCAAGTTTGTTTTTTTTTCTATATAGCTCAATAATTGTCACCCTGTATGTAGTCTCTTTATAAACGCAACGTGTTCATTCCATTTGTTTGGCAGCATTTGAAATATTTAATCTGCCACTTTTGGATAGTACCATGTAAAATTCAATGTACAACAGAAGATTTGATGTGTCAGGCCACAATGCTTTGTCTCACGTCAAGGTTCTCTTTGACTCATGAAACAAGGAGACATCGTTCTTGCTGATGATGATGCTACGTAATTTATACACTGCCATATTGGGAAAGTTAACCAAGGTACAAAACAAGCTTCTTTGTTTTAAAAAAATATCTCTGTTAATACATGTATTTATTAATAGTTTGATAATATACATTTAAGTTTATTTTCAAACTTTTCATTTACTTTATTTCCCAACCTGCCTGGTTAATCGGGAATCTACTGTATGAAAATTTAGAACATGACGGTTCTGAATTTTATATTCTAGGTTCTATATTATTTAACAATTTAAAAAACTGTTAATTTAAATGAAAATATATTTTAACAATATTTAACTTGAAGTTTAATCTAAACCTAAACACACGAATCTCACTTACTTTCAGAAACATAAATCTCTCTTTGTTTCGTTCAAATTCTAAATCTTCATTTTTTTGTAATGCTGTGGCACTGAAAATTAAGCAATTATCTTTATAAAATAAAATAAATAAAAAGTTCATTTCAGGAACAAACAAAAGACAATAACAATATGAAATATGTATTCAAGAGATGTCATTCCTTTAAAGAGAAGGACATTTTTAAATAAATAAAATGTATGTAAGGAATAAACAATACCGTAATTTTCGGGGTGCAATACGCAGGGGGGAAAAAATAAAAGTTAAAAAAAATCAATAATACTTATTATAAAATGTAAATATTATTTAATATTCTGATAATAAACGCAATGAAGATCCCCCCCCCCCCCCCCCCCCCCCGCCCCCCCCCCCCAGGGGGGAGGGTCAAAGTGGGGAAGTGGGTGCGTATTATACCCCAAAAATTGCTGTATTAACAAATATTCACAGTCAACATTTCAATATCTATAAAATATAATGTTTACTTTATTCACTGGAATCACTTTTATCTGATATCCTAAACGAGAAAAATTTCTGTAAACTGGACATTTGCTAAAATTAATAGGGGCTTGAAATTCAGAGCAACTAATTTTTGTCAACTGCGCTATTGCATTTAATAGAGTGAAGTGTTATTTTATGTCCTGGTTTTGATGAATATTTTAAGTTGCAGAGTGTGAATTTTAGTAATAAAATAAAGTTAGTTATATCTTACTTTCAACATTAATCACGAAAATTTTTATAAACTAGGCCGAAACTGATAATTTGGATCAAAATGTTTGAACATAAATGGCTTTCAGTTTAACATTCATTACATTTTCAAAGGATTTCCAATTTTATTCCTAAACTTATGTTGCAAATTTTTTTTTTTTTTTAATTTTGGTTGAGTTGTTAGTTCCATTAGTGCATCTCTGCACTATAAACCTTTCATGCGTTCAAAACAAAAACAAACATCAAAAAAAAACAAAAAACAGCAGCATAGATTCCTGGCTATGATAAATTCAAGCTTATGCCCCAGCTCTCATAGCCTCCTTGCAAACTTTTTTAATCCTGTGTTAGAGTTAATAATGTAATTTTACTTAAGAAATAATAATATAGGCATAAATAACATGAATATATTCATTAACTTTTTTTAATTTAGAAAAGAAAAATCTCTGAAAAATGTAAGAAAGCAAAATTACAAAATGTATTAACTGAAGTTCACTTATGGTAGTTATTTTTAATCAATATTGATGGGATTATCATTAGCATACAATAGGCAATTGTGTCCTATTGAGTAGCTTAAAGAAGCAAGAAGCAAATATCTCTGTTAACAAGTGTTCAGTTGGATGACGAGTTCAAGATAAGTGAAAACATCCATGACACAAACAGACATAGAAATAAGACTTCAGATTAAGGACATGATAAAGTTACATAACAAAACAAATATTCTCATTTGAATTCCAACATTATTACAAACTGGACAGATGTAAATTAAAATACTGAAAATCAATCTATGATACTCATATACTGTATTATAATTAATTTCATGGTGAACCTTGTCAGAGCTACATTTCAAGATTATATACATGCTGGTGTGCCAAAAGTCTTGGGATAGCAGATGATAGATAGCACAACAGAGCTGTGATGTCTTGGGACATTTCCAGTTGTGATTCAACATCTTATCTGTTAGCCTGAAATGAGTAGGTTGCTCATGATTAGTAAAAGGAAACTATCAGAGTTTGAACAGGCCAGAATTACAAGTATCTGACAGATCGGATATACCATTCTCAAAGTTGTGCAGATATTCAGAATTTCTTGATCTATGGTATAAAATTTCTTGTGTAGAAGGCATTTCTATTAACCGTGGACAACACAGTAATTGATTAGGGTGCGAGAGACATCTGGCTAGAATCGTCAAAGGTAACAGGCAAGCAAAACACTTGTACAAACCACATTCAAGTGTACTAACTCTATCACTAACTCTATTTTTTACTAATAAAAGAGCTGATCCAGGCACATGTTAAAAAAATTGGTTAATAGATTTAATTATAAAAAAAAAAATAATCAAGACAGTGATCAAAATATTGATAATCAAACAACTTTGTCAAAATATGAAGCTGCAGCTAACACTAAACTAGATCAGGCTAATGTTATTTACAACGTTCCATGCTCCCTGTATAAAATGGCTTATACAGGACAAATGGGACAGTCATTAAGGAATCACATTGTTGAATACGAAAGAGAAGTTAGGCTCTCAGATAATAATAATTCATAAGCCAGACCCATCTATTGAGTAGCCATATCCCTAATTGGGCACAGGTTAAAATCATGGAAAGAGAAGGAAATTTAAACAAGAGAATAATTAAAGAAGCATTTTATATTAAAAAGGATGACAATTTAGCAAGGCCTTCATATGATCTGAGAGGATTGGTTTTTAT
Organism: Rhysida immarginata; assembly: GCA_023313115.1. Lineage (NCBI taxonomy): Eukaryota > Metazoa > Arthropoda > Chilopoda > Scolopendromorpha > Scolopendridae > Rhysida > Rhysida immarginata. Next base: position 4,910,156 of record JAHWFO010067154.1, read on the forward strand.
TTGATATTAATAAAAGTTTCATATTACATTATTTGATGTTTCTGTGTCTTGGTTGCAAAATTAGCAGTCGACATTGTCGAGAGCACCTGGTGAAAGGCTAAGACGTAGCCCGAAAGACCTAATTAAATAATTAAATTTTCTTTACTTTTCATAAGGGTTATACAATGGCAAGCTTTATTCTTTTTTTTATGTATTAATTAATGACATTTCTTCAACTAGTGAAACCATCATAGTTTTGGGACTGGAATTCTTTCGACGTGCCAACTACTCTTGAACGTTTTGCACCATTGCCTTAACATTGAGATTGGCATCCAAGGTCTTTTTCATCATTAGTTTTGCTCAAGAAATTTCAGGGTCATCCATAAAGTACATAACGCTTAAGGGGGGGGGGGGGGTTAGATAGTGTGGAGGGGTAGGGGAGTATCAGGTATGGCATTAAGTAACAGTTCTTTTGAGACTAAATTTGTAGGATGATTAAATTTATCAAAGAAAGAACCATGTAATAAAGGAGCTTATTTAACAGCCTGAGTTGTTTTTTTTTTCAAAATTTAAATTATAGAAATATTATTAGAATGACTAAATAATTCCAAAGTCTATGGAATTGCTTGATAACTATAACACATACAAATCCTTTAACCGAAATTCTAAAAACAGCATTTTATTGTTGAGAGTAGCGTGCTAGTTAAAAGGTTTGATTACTGTAAAGTCAACTCTAGTGTAAATAAAAATTGTACAAGACCTAGGCAAATCAATAGTTGGTAAAAATACAGAATAGTGTCCTCCTAACTTTTCCGGAAGATGTTGGACAGCTTGGATGCAGTCATGCTTTGAATTTTTACTGCACCTTCTCAGCTTAACAATAAACGATTGGCCTTGTTTTTATAATTTATTTATTGAAAAATTTGCACGAGAAAAAAACAAAACACAAAAGCCTCCTAAATCATGGCCCCATAGAAATCAATAGTTGCTAAATTTTCGAGAACTTTCGTCATTTTTTT
>JAHWFO010067154.1:4911553-4935909 GCA_023313115.1 Rhysida immarginata
CATTCAAGAAAATCAATTTTTTGATTAAAAAACTTGGGAAGAGGTAACCCCTGAGTGGATGCCCCCTTACCATGGGTCAGGGGTTTGGGTGCTTCAGGGATTCTGTGAGCTACGCTGGTTGTAGCACGGCTACCTTAGGGTCACCCTTACCAGAAAGGTCATGGTTGAGAAGTGAGACGAAGAGTATCCAAACAAACATATCTCATTATGTTGACAAATAAGAGAATTTATACTGCATCGGGTGTGGCGCAGGTTAAAGTCACCCGCGTTCGGGAGTTAGGCAGAGGCTCTCTTTCGAAAAATAGTCGACAGTCTCCCGGCTGTTATCTCGGAGCAATGCCTCCGAGAAGCCCCACCAGTGCACTCGCTATGCGCTTGGGGAAACGGTCGGGGGCAGCGCATGCCTTTACCCAGGAGGAGAAACTGGTAAAGCGACAACGGGATCGGGTGCTGTCAATCGGTACTTGGAACGTATTCTCCATGACAGGAAAGGAATCGGAGTTAGTGGAGGAAGCCAAACGGTATCGACTGGATATCATAGGTATTACCTCTACGAAACGTCCAGGTTCTGGAACTGTGGACTTAGAAGGAGGGTGGAAGCTTTTCTACTCTGGTGTCAACCCTAACATGACTGCCCAGGCGGGAGTGGGGATACTCACAAGTCCCCGGCTGGCAGATTATGTTGCAGATTGGACCCCCTTAGGTGGAAGACTGTGTCTCCTGAGGCTTCAGATAGGGAAACGGTCTCTCTCTCTATTCGTTGCATATGCTCCGAATGCAGTCACAGAGTACCCACTTTTTCTAGATGAAGTTGATGCTGCTCTTAGCAGGAGAGGGAGTGCAGATTCTGTCATCCTGATGGGCGACTTCAATGCACACGTAGGGGCTGATGACCAAACGTGGAAAGGCGTGATTGGGAGGAATGGTGACCCCGATTTAAATGCGAATGGGAGGTGCTTGTTGGATCTCTGTTGCAACAATGGACTTTCCATCACAAACACCTTCTTCCAGCACAGGGATGTCCATAAGTATACCTGGTACAGGGATGCAATGGACCAGAAGTCACTGATTGATTTTGTAATTGTTTCAGCTGACTTATTCCGATCAGTGTTGGATACTCGTGTGAGAAGAGGGGCAGAACTATCAACTGATCACCACCTTGTTGTCTGCACTTTGCGGTTCTCTGAATCCATGCCAACCAAGCGAAATACTAGGTTCAGACAAACTTGGCGCATCAAATGGGAGGCACTGGAGGATAGAGCTGTGAGGAAGACCTTTGCAGATAGCATATCTTCAAGTTTCAAAGAACTACCCAGTGATCGTGGTACTGTTGAAGAGGAGTGGCAGTTGTTTAAAACTGCTGTGATTACTTCGGCTGCTTTGTGCTGTGGTCGTAAGCGGCTGAGTGTGGCGCAGGGCGGTGAGAAAAGGACTGCATGGTGGAACGGTGAAGTCCAAGAAGCTGTCAAGGCAAAGAAGGAAGCTTATTTGCTATGGCTTGCAAATAAGTCAACTTCGAGTCGAGTGCGGTACACTGAGGCGCGAAAAGCAGCAGCAAAGACAGTATCAACAGCTAAAGCCAAGGCCTGGGAGAAGTTCGGGGAGAAATTGGAGGCAGACTATGGTTCGGCAAACAAGGTGTTCTGGCAGACCGTGCGCCGCCTCCGTGGAAAGAAGTCTCTTTCATCACAAACTATTAAGAGTTCAGATGGGAGGCTTCTGAAAACGGAGGAGAGCGTATTGCATAGGTGGAAGGAATACTTTGCATCTCTTCTTAATCCGGTGACAACAACAACTGAGGCATACGAGGTGCACCTTGGAGCGGAGAATAGTCACGGTAGTATCACTGAAACAGAAGTCAGATGGGCAATTAAGTCCCTGAAGACTGGCAAAGCTGCAGGTGATGATGAAATCCGGTCCGAGATGTTAAAGGCCTTAAATCAGGATGGTATCCTGTGGCTGACTCGGGTGTGTCAGGTTGCTTGGATATCTGGACAGGCCCCAAAGCAATGGCAGACAGGAATTGTGATCCCTATCTTCAAAAAGGGAGATCAGAGAGATTGCAACAACTATCGAGGCATCTCTTTGCTCAGCATTCCTGGGAAAGTGTACGCTAAGTGTCTGGAGAAGAGAAGTCGGGAAATAGTAGACTCCAAACTGTCGGGGAAGCAGTGTGGTTTCCGACCTGGCCGAAGCACGACGGATCACATCTTTGCTCTAAGGCAAATCTTTGAGAAATCCTGGGAGTATGCAAAAGAGGTCTACGCTTGCTTTGTGGACCTCGAAAAAGCATATGACAGAGTTCCTCGGGAGAAGCTCTGGCAAGTGTTGCAAGAGTATGGAGTGGATGGGCAATTACTGGTTGCTATCATGTCTCTGTACGAAAGCTCTGAGATGTGTGTCCGGATAAATGGCATTAAGTCAAGACCGTTCACCGTGGGTGTTGGACTCCGCCAAGGGTGCGTACTGTCGCCCATCTTGTTCATTATCTTTATGGACTGGATAGACAGGGGCAGCAGAGGCGATGAGCGTGTTTGTGTGGGCGACTGCCTGGTGGAGAGGTTGCTCTTTGCGGAAGACCTTGTCCTGCTTGGGTCTTCTCACACGAACCTTCAGCATGCACTAGACCGGTTTGCAGCCAAATGTGAAGAAGCTGGGATGAAGATCAGTGTGGCTAAAACCGAAGCTCTGGTTCTTTCAAGACAGCCTGCTCAGTGCGCTCTCCATGTTAGGGGAGCCTCATTGAGACAGGTGGAGAAGTTCAAGTATCTCGGGATTGCATTCACGAGTGATGGACGGCAGGAGAAAGAATTGGATGCTCGGATCGGTGCAGCAAGCTGTGTCAGACGTGAACTGTGGCGATCCGTGGTAACGAAACGAGAGCTGGGTAACAAAGCCAAGCTCTCCGTCTTCAAATCTATCTTTGTCCCCATTCTCACCTATGGTCATGAGGCTTGGGTAATGACCGAAAGAGTGCGATCGCGGGTACAAGCGGCCGAAATGAGATTCCTGAGAGGTGTGGCAGGTGTTACCCTACTAGATAGAGTGTACAGCAGCACAATAAGGGAATCTTTAGGTGTTGAGCCGCTACTTCTCCGCATTGAGAGATCTCAGTTGCGCTGGTATGGCCACGTGATACGGATGCCGCAATCTAGTCTTCCTAGGCAGTTATTTTCCAAGCCGGTGGGTAAGAGACCAAGGGGTCGGCCTAGAACCAGGTGGCTAGACTACATGGAGAATCTGGGTTCGAGTCGCTTGGATATTACCAGGGAGGACATGCGCCTGATGGCGGAAGATCGCGATCGCTGGAGATCCTCCATAGGGCTGCTGCCCCCGCGACCCTAACGGATAAGCGGGTTTGAAAAGTAAGTAAGTAAAAAAAAAAAAAATAAAAAAATAAAAAAGCCCAAATTTGCATTAAGTAATATATGGATGACCCCTAAGTAATGTTTTCAATCCCAAACTGCAAACTGTAAATATTAACCTCTTCAAAATAATATAAAAATTGTTATCAGGCTACAAATGTCAATTGTTATTAGGCTAAAATTCATAAAAAAAATCTAAAACTGGCTCATTTTAAATAATTAATAAATATTTATTCCATTCTTTAGAATTTTAAACCATAAACCTGTCATTTTGTGAAATTTCACATTTTTGTTTTTTTTAATTAATTGATGAAGTTTTATATCATCTAAATTACTAGAAATCAACCAGTCACATATAGGTTGAAGAGTAAAGAAATCTAAGTGGAGCATCAACGGTTTTCAAAATTTAATATTCTGCAACAATATACTGTTCATCTGCATATAAACAATCAACACTAAACATTTTTCAGTTTATTAATTTAATCCACAACAATGACTGAGTATTATCTTAACACAACAATCCCTGGCTTAGGACAGATTGTTGTAACTTTCTTTGTTGGTCTCAGATGGACGGACGGATAAGAGAATTATAGTATTAGATTCTATTACAGGATGTATTGGATGAAACCATATCCCACAAAAGACAAAAGCACAAGACCTACCAGAGTGCCTTTGTTAATACTAATTGGTCCCTGGAGGAATGGAACATGTAGATGGTCTGATGAATCACAGGTTCAGTTGTTTTGGGTTGATGGCATGAACCCCTGTTGAAGCAAAGTATCATAGAAATTGCCATAAGAAAGCCACAACATTATATGATTGCTACATTATACAGCTTGGTGACCATATCAAGGTGGATAGTGCACACTGATCCAGCTGGAGCATTCTGGACAGTTTCAATGAATGGAGTGGCTACTATGTTCGCTGATGGGATGTGCTGGAGAGAGTATTCATACCCACTATCTGTACCTGAAAATTTCAACTACAACTATCCACATGGAGGTCAACATTTTTACGGAGGTCTTCTGTCTACTTGATATCATGTTGCTGGCGAGGACTCTATAAGATATAAATATGAGGGCATATATTCCATGACTTTTGGCACTTCATTTTATATTAATCATAAATGGATGTTAAGCCTCCTGGATTAATTCAGACTTTACACATGGACTTGCCACAATCAGAATATCAATTGGAATTCTAATCTCTAAATGACAACACAAAACAAAAGAGAATATGAACATCCTTTGAAACACTTCTTAATGGTGGTTAACATTTTTTTGAACTAACTAACAATGTTATAATTTTTCAATTGAAGATCATTTAACCAGGCTTCCAAAATAAAACAAGGGGAAATAAAAATGTTAATTTTGATACCAACTAACCATTCAGATCTGAGCAGATGAAATGGGCAAATTTCTTCCTGAACTGATAATCCCGAGTAATTAAACACGGAAGTCAGGAGTTTCTGGTGGTCTTGGTTGAAGAATGAAGATGACTTGCAGTATTGCCTTCCAAATCGTCCTTGTGATTCTTCACTCAAACAAACCTGACAACATCCTCCACCAGCATTGGGGAAATTGTTAAATATTCTGTTAGGATTAGATGGTAAAACTGTATACTGTTCAAATTTAGGATAAGTGATAAAGAAACAAGGAAATAACAAGAAACCCAAACATAAAATGTAACATTTAACAGCAAATTTCATTATTAAATCCCTCTCACAAATTTTTTATTTTTTCGTCTTTTCATTTTGATTGTTTTATTTATTTGTTCAAATTATAAAAGAAAACCTAATTGCAAATTCTTAATTTTTATGAAAAAATTGCTACCTTGATTTTGGAAGCCTGTTTAAAAAATAGATTTCTTTTAAATCCACAAACTACAATTTGGTTAATAAGTGCTGTTAAAATTCTGAAACTTAATCCTAAGGAGGTGAATACAAAAGAATTGTGAACTAATTGTTGTAACTGGATGAATCGTTCCAAATGCCTGTTGACTTAATTTTTGAAGACAGCTTAGATATCGGTTTAAGCTGAAATTCATGATACTTGTCTGCTTCTTAATTCTTGTTTCTTTGCTTCCCCTTATACTTCTTAAAAAATGGTTTCTTAGAACCCTCTGTAAGGATTTTTAAAAAAGGGAACTTATCCAAAAAATATTTTAAAGGCATTTTATCTCTTTTCTATGTAGAATTAAATTTTCAGATAAAAAAACATGGTCCTTCACTTAATATTATTTTTTAAGGAATGCTTTTTGAAAATCATACACATTTCTTTTTAACAATTTTCAAAAGGTTTTGCTAAACAATTATTAGTATGTTTTGTAATTAGATTCATAAGATTGCTTCCAATTTGAAAGTGGCATTCCTATTAAAAAGAAATCTTATAAAATAACTAGTTGTTGAGGGGAGTTACAAAGTTGTAATTCCCCGTCCGCATCATCTGTTGAGGGGAATTACAAAGCAAAAGCAGATAATTTTAAATGAAAACCCCAGAAAGTAGGGAGGGGAGGGGGTCGTAGGGGGCTGATTTTTGGCGAAAGAGCAGGTCCTTTATTGATAAGCCTGCCCTGAAAATTTCAAGTCGCTAGCTCAAACCGTCTAGGAGGAGATAGAATTACAGATAAATAAATACACGCAAGAGTTTTAGTATATAGATGTTAGAACGGATATCTTCCTAAGCTGTGCAACATCATCACAATCCAATCATTCTCAGCAAGTAAAATTTAATCAAATATATGATAGAAAAAAAATCACACCAATGTAGATATTATCATGGTATTATTTTATAATATCATGCAGAATATATGCTGGCATTTCAATGACAGCCTTAAAGTTAATTTATTGCAGAGCCAAAATAGCTTAACATTTTTGCTTGATTGCTAGAAATTTGCAGTCTAAGTTTTGTCAAGACATTTTTTTATCCGATTTAAGTTATCTGATTACATTCATCTAACAAATTAAAAACATCCAACAGTTTTTATGTGGTCATTTTGATATACATGTTAGAAATGATTAACTAGCTTTACCCAGTTTGTCCTGATTTTGCAGGCGATGCAAACAAAAGAACATGGCTGGTAAATTTCATTGGCTGACTGAACCTAACAACTTCGTGTCCCCTGGCATAGATGACAATGTAATTATAGTCCAACCCACATACTGTATAACAAACTTGATTATAACAAAACATCAGTTGTAACGAAGTTAACTGACATCCCCACCAACCATACAAATTTTCTTCAGTTATAACTAAATCTGATATAACGAAAATACGTATATAAAAAAATTCATTTTATGAGCTATTACACAACTTTTTCCGATATAGCGAATTTTTGGAACAGAAACAATATTTTCGTTTCTAAATTTGTTATTAGGTTAGCTGACTCGAGAGAAGCAGAGGGCGACAAATACAGAAGTGAGAAACAGAAAGCACTTGTCGAGGGAAATTATACTAAAGATTGTATAAAACAATTATGATGGCTTGAAATACAAGGCGATACAGATTTACAAATTGTATTCATTACAGATACAGAAATACAAATTGGAAGCGAGAATTTTTTGTAATTTGTAATGAATCTCAAAACAATGCCCCAGAGAAAAAAATGAAAGAGGGAAATGTTGCTTAGATTTGATCCTCTATCACCCCCACCCCCACGTTTGTACATGTTATTCGAGAACACCCTGTATATCCAAACCAAAAATATTTTAGAAGATTTTTTATATATAAATTTAAAAGGATTAACAAAAAAATAAACAACTTTTTGATGAATTCTCATAGAGGAGATGAAAGGACCATACAATTTTCTATATGGTCTGGCAGGAGTAATAAATTCTCAGAGCATGAACCCAACTAGCTGGTCAAAATTGTTCCTACTAGAATGCTACTCTACTTTTATCCAATAAATATATTGTATAATGCTCTTTAAATAGCAGAAAACATAAAGTAGATGAGAGTTTCAATTGTGTCAGTTGAGAATAGATGGATTTGAAAGGCAGGAATGGCAAAGTCTTGACAATTAAGAAACAGTCAGTCACATGTTCCATTAAAAAAGGTCAATATTCCATCAATCATAGCAGCATGTGGAGGAATACCATTATGTTATTTTGTTTATATCACCTGCAAAATTAGGGTGAATGAGGTATTTATGTTGAGAAAGACTCTGGCTAGCAGAATGTCAGGAGGAAGGACTTCACATTTCTAAGAAATTTTCATTATTTTCAAATTTATTCAACATTAGGATGCTTTTCACCATTTTAATCTTATCTTAATGAGCACAACAAAAGAATAGTACACTTACTATTAAAGTGGCAATTTTTAGATTCTAAAATGAAGAATAAGTGCTTGACAGTTCTCTATACTTTTCATCTTTCTTTCCATGTTCACAATTATTAGATAAATTGGAAAGTATGAGGGAGGGAGGAAAAGAAATTTCTACTTCAATTCTTATCACAATCATTACCAAAAGATTAGAACTAACATTTAAAAAAGAAAAGAAAAAAACACACTTACGTTCGAGTAAAATCAACTTGAACAGAATGGTCAATAACAAGATCTGATGGGCAAACAGGGTTGATAAGTTCAGGATCGCCATTTAGTTCATGGACAGCATCCCTCATAGCAGCAAAGTCAACAACAGCAGGAACACCAGTAAAATCTTGCAATATCACCCGTGCAGGCTTGAATGGGATTTCCACTCCCTTTTGATCATTCTGGTTTACTTCCCAATTTAAAATGTTTTCTACATCCTTCTCAAGAATCTGGAAATTGTCACAACCTCTTACAGCCGCTTCCAATAATACACGTATAGAAAATGGTAATCTATCTGTTATACAAAAATAAAACAACAAAATAATTGAAATTTAGTTCAATGATCCATTTAATATGGACCATTATTATATCACATAATGGTCCATATTTAGTTTACATAAGGTTGTTCTGACATGAAAATTCTGTTACAACATACAAACATGAGGAATATTTATGTTTGAATCTTAAATGAAAAAGAAAGCCAGGATTGAACTTAAATGACCCAATCTCCATTTCTCAAGTATTTGCAATACATCTACAAAATAGGGATGTCAAATTATATAGAATTGCATATTTTTACTAAATTACCTAACAAATGAACTTTTGCTATGACTGAAACCACCATTGAACTGTCCAATTGCTACCAGCAAATATCTCAGCAAATGGAAGGAGACTATTCTAAAGGGTGTATTGATAATCGTCCGAATCTTGATCCCCCAAAATAAATGCAAAACTTATTGTTCCGTTGTATACAAAAGCACCTTTACCTGCACCTTGACAGGGCACATTTCTTTTACCTGCTGAAAAATGATTTCTTCTTTACGAAGGTATGCCAGTAACGAGCACTATCATCAAAGCCATTGAGAAACCACTTCCTTTAATCAGAAAACCATACAGATAACTCCTCATCTTTTCAGGATTGTATTATCCAGCCAGTGTAATTGAGAATGGGTGTGTTGGTCGTTAAGTGGTGGTTTTCTTTGCCATTCATATGATTACTAATTGTAGACATGCCTGTAGAGGCCTTTACACTATGTATCGTGACACAAAGAGTCCTGCTTATTTTTAATCTCCCTGTACATAATGAAAATGAATTAAGACTAAATTAAGCGATTGGTATAGACCCTTTTGCAGAGCATTCAATGAGGACTACCATTATAACATTGTAGCCAGGAAAGCTCTCACTATCACCTCAGAATACTGAGCAGAAACTACAAAGAGACGTTTAAACTCAAAACTTGCTAGATTCTTGTAGTTTTATCAATTGAAAAGATTCAACTGCAGAAATGTTCCATTAAACTGATGTCTTAACGGAGGCGATTCATCAAAAATTATGAAATATAACCTGGTGACTTGTTTATTAATCTTGGCGTGAAAGGTCTATTCCTAGAGAAATTACTCCAATAATTTGGTAAATATGAAGTGGTAAACGAAAAGAAAAAAATTTTGTGACTTAACCTCACTTATGGAATAGAAAGACCATCCAAAGAAGCATGGAACGATGCATACTAGGCATCACAAGGAGGGACAAAAATGGAACACTTGGATTCAAAAATATGAGAACTCAAATGAAAGTCTTCAACATCCTAAAATAGATATGAGAACTTAAATGGCAAGGGTCAGACATGTTGCCAGAAGATCAGACAACACATCGACTACTGTCATCCTTGAAATGGTAGAAGACCATGACGATATCCTCATACCAGATGAAGCGACAATATCAAGAAACTGTGGGTACATTTTTTTTCTTAATCAATTGGAAAAGGAAAGCACAGGACAGAGCACACAGGAAACATTTTGAAGAGACCTATTGATAAACATTTTGAAGAGACCTATTGATAAAACATTTGATGATAATGATTTACCAAATAAGGACTATTTTGTCATTTACCTATGAAAATTTTTGCATAGTTCTCGATATATTTTCTAGGTTATGTTTACAGTATAAAAAATAAAACATTTATGCTATAAATGGCAAGAAAAGGGCTTATTTGACTTTTAAGAAATTAAGGCATTTGGAAATAAATAAATAAATAAATAAATAAATAAATAAATAAATAAATAAATAAATAAGATAAAATATTAAAACCTGAGAACTCGAATTGTCAAGAAAATGATTGCACTATTGGTAAAATTTTCATACCATATCTTTCATCCTTTAAAGCAGTTAAATCAAAATAGTTCAGCTGTGCTTCATTTATTGCAATTGTTTTCAAACATCTGGCAAAGGGATTGTTTTCTGAAATAAAATTACCAACAGATACTTAGCTGAAAGTATTATAAAAGAACCTTATATTTAATTTAAGGATGTTAGTATCTAAAAATTAGCCTTTTAACACAATAAAGAACAGGACTAACAGAAATTTAAAAAAATAAAATTTGTTTTAAAGCAAACGGAACCATTTACAGTCCAGTGTTATTCGATAACAGTCTTTCACTCGACTATAGCCTGGTTCCACTATCTATGAAATAAAATCAAAATGCACATGTGTCAGTCTTTCACCGTGTCGCTTCAACCACGTCTCGTCGGATATTTGTTTTGTTAAAAAAAAAAATAAATAAAAAAATAAAAAAATAAAAAATAAAAAAATCACGAAATTACCACGCTGTACTTAAATATTATTACAATGCTACTCAAAATTAACTTGTTATATTTGTAACATCTTCCGAATATTTTGAAAATATAATTCATTGATTGTGTTATTTCGATCATTTTTATCAATATCTTTCAAAAATTGAGTCCTAATCGTAGAGGTTACTAATTCAATGACAGCAGCGCCATCTCTTGACAAAATATATAAAAAACAATACAGTATATACATAAGGGGGGGAAAAAAGTGTTGTGTTATTGTATGTGAGCATTCCCCCCCCTTTTTTTTCCCATAACTAAAATTGTTGTGCATTTTTCCAATAGTGAGAAGTTCATCTACAGACAATCAAGCAGATGCCTTAGAATAGTTTCAGTTTTCCTTGAGTGCAGACTGATATCAGCTTGAGCAGGCGTGTTTCGTTTTTATTTCATAGATCGTTATAGATAGCAAGACAAGATTACAGTTTTATAAGGGAAGCATATCAGTTGGTAAAACATGCATATCAAAATCTTTATGAGGGGGTAGTCATAAAGTTTTAATTATCACTTTGAAAAAATCAACCTACAACCATGAAACTTGGTGATGGTGTAGTCCTGCTCTACATATTCAACCTTCAAAGCAACACATTTTTCCCAATGATGGATGACTTAACGGAGACCTTGGTTGTAGAAGTCTACAATTTGGCTGTTCAGGAAACATTCCACGTCAAAATTCACCTCTTCATCATCCTGGAAATGCCACACAATGGTTTCTTCATCGGAGAAAAGAGGAAGAAACCATGTCAGGAGAATACAGGGGGTGAGGCAAATTTTGATAGCCCAAAGAAGCAGTATGTGTGAATGTGTCCTGTGCAGAATGAGCTGGAGCATTATCGTGGAGCAAAATGACCCCCCTTAGACACCAGCAAGATGTTGAAAACTGATTCATAACAGATTTTCACTTTTTTCCACTATTGTCTTGATTGTTATACGCCGGTCTTCGAGCACTAAGGCCCTAACTTCTCTTGCAATTCCCGGTTCTTCAAGGAGAGATGGTCTGCCACTTTGTTGTTTGTCATTCAGACTTATTTGTTCACCCCTCCCTCGGTTCACCCTGCTCGTTTCGTCTCTCGTGGTGCCATCAAAAAACAACAACCAAAATGGCAGAAGCGACAAGCGATGGTAACATAGCAGGAACGAACATGGAAACATCGAAAACCGTCACCGTGGGAGGTATAATTGCCGCCATGGAGGAGGGGACGCAGATTGAAAAAGGGAGGCAGAGATTCGTGAGCGACATTGAATTGCTTGTAGAGGAGGTAAGAAAACATCCTTTCCTCTACGATAAGCGTCGCAAACAATATAAGGACGTTGATTTGAAAAAGGCCACGTGGGAAACCATTATCTATAATTTATTGAATAAAGTTTGTAGGCCACCCGGACAATGATAATTGAGAGCAGCGATATCAGCCAAGGAGCACGAAGCATGTACAAAGCTTGCAAAAACCTATCAACCAGACGGCGCTGCACGCTGCAGTTTCTGGCGCACAACGCCACCAACGTGGGGCCACTCGCACGCACAACGGAACCGAACGGAACATAAAAAGTACGAATGTCACGTGACAAGTTGTTACGCTCCGCTGTTAGGTTTCGCAGAGTTTACGCATATGTGGGTTCCACGGTTCAGTGGTTATGTTTAGCCTTCCTCAAGTCTGAAAATTGTCGCCCCCCCCCCTCCCAAACATAAATAGGGTGACCCAAACTTATCCAGCATAATTGTTTAGGAACATTGTATGGTTCAAATGGAACAGAAAATGTCCTATAAACATTACATTATTTTCGATCGTGTGTGAGATATCGACGTTTGTCTATTTTCTTTTATTTAGAGTCTTTTCCTACAAAAAAGGTAGGTTTACTTGTTTACTCTTAAATTTACTCTTCCTGATGAGCTCACTGCATCCATTCAAGTTTATCGTCGAGAAATTCCACCAGACCAGATTGTGGCAGCTACCAGCTCAGTTGTCTGAAGATATAACTAGCGCATTGGAGCTGGGGGCAACCATTTTGAGGGGGCTTCCTCGACATTGATTTGTTAGAAAAATCAGGATAGAAAAATCTTTACCTGATGCTTGGCAGGCTTATCTCCAGTTATAATACCATTTGTTATTTATTGACTAGTTACTTTGTTCTTATTTTATTCCTTGTATCATTTTAGTTTTGTTTTGTAGTTCAATGTGATGTTCTGTCAGTATGCAGAATAAAAGTGATCTGCACTCTCAAGTGTTTTATTTATTTGCTTTAACAACTCTACAAGAAAATAGACAAACGTCGATATCTCACACACTATCGAAACTAGATGTAATGTTTATAGGGCATTTTTTGTTCCATTTGAACCATACAATGTTCCTTAACAATTATGTTGGATAAGTTTGGGTCACCCTGTATAAGAGTTTTGGTTTGCTGATCAGACCACCAGCTCTTGCACTTAAGCTTGACTGCCATGTTTTATTTTCCTGTTTGTTGGTGCTAACAGAGCTGTAAACGCGGTTAGGTAACCAAAGCAGGCCGCTTATTTGTGCTTGATCGTGATCAAGAGTTAACTGTGGTTAAGCCGTAATATGAACATAGCATAATGGTTATGTTTGCCCATACATTTTTTTAAATAAGCTAACCTGAATTCATGGTATTTTATTTAGCCTGTAGAAGTCAGAATTGTAAAATTTTGTAGCCTAAAACTGCACAATTTTTAATATTTTGTGAAAGTATTTGATTGACACGAAAACTGTAAGTATTTTTCACGAGATATCATTAGCTGAATTAAAACTTTTAAATTACTGAAATAAAATTCCATATAACTGAAATTATAAGATAACACTTCTCCAGCATCATGGGAACATATAAGGTTTACAACATTTCACTTTGTTTGCAAAACTAACAAGGTGAAAAGCATATATCTTGGTAATGTACACAATCAAGCTATTATAAAATACAAAAAATTCAAATTTAAAATTCAAAATTCAATCATGTCATATAACAGAAATAATTTCTACAAATGCTTCTTTATGGGTGAATGCCCAAAGGATATGAATATAAGTAATGGCATTGGAAACCAATTAAGACACTCGGAAATCATCTGATAGTATGATAACAATTTAAAAAAATAAAAAATAAGGAAAAAAAAAATCCCTTTGAACTGTCCTTGATAACTTATTAAAGATAAAGTGTTTGACTTGCCTATCAATCCGTAAATTATTTTTGTTTATTATGTTTGTGCATCCAATTATAAAAGTGGTGCATGTAAGTATTTAGAAGCTAACGCGACTGTTAATATTATAAACGCAAAGCATAAACATAATATAATAAGACGATAAAAAAAGCACGCAAATAAATGACTACATCAATAATGTTTAGCATTTTTTGGTTTATGGCCATAATTTATTTATATTATAATTTAAATATCCAAAGATGTCTATTATAATTTATTTAAAAATTCCAACATGAACACGTATTATAGTGATCGGAAGAACTAAATCGCGATAACTCGGACCATCTTAATAATTAAGGAACATCTACTGAAATAAGTGAAAATATATAAAGAAAGAATGCAATAACTTGTTTTTTCTAATTCAAAGTTAAAGAAATTTATTAAATCTTTTCGTAAAATCTACTGTTTACATCGCTAAAGCCAAGAGTTACGAAAGTGAGTTACAAAACCATACCAGTCGACGCCATTCCTGTTTCGTCCGCTGTCACGTCCTCGACCGTGATAAGGACCGGAATATAAAGAGAATAATATACTAATATAATTTATTGCTATTAAGTGGCTATTTGGTTTATTTGAATTAAAAATACCAACGCTTGCTTCTATATAACTATCACTAAAGTATTAATAGCTGTGAAATTCCAATCATTCAATCCGGAATTCGCACTCGTGAGATCAACTTCCGCTTCCGGTCTTTATGGTGGTTATCGTGATGGAAGGGTTTCTGCTTCGGGTTGACTTGTCCTGTGGACATAAAATTATGTGAATACTCAGTTTATAAAGTGCACAATTGCTGGAGGGCACGCTCATGTTTTCCTATTTTTATGATTTATAGTCATCATTTTCATCATAAATACATATTGGAAGATGATTATTATTATTTTAAGGCGGATCAAAATTTAAACCAGAATATTTGAAAGGTATTAATATTATTAATTAGCTTTTATAACAAGCAAAGGTTCATTAATGATGAAATGCAAGCTATCAAATTACCTTCTATTTTTCTCTAGTTATCCGATACTTACTTTAAGAGGTCATGGCTATTGATTACGATTATTGATATCGTTGATAAGCAGTCAGTAGCAGATTACTGTTATCACTTAAGGGTCGATGAGTAACATTTTACAAACAAAATCCTGTTTTTATATATTACAACACCACAATTTACTATTTCATTTATTAAATCAGCATACACTTTATAAACGTAGTTGATGAATTTCACAGAGTATTTTTCAAATTCTTTTCGAGGTACAATCAATTGTAGTTTTCTTGCTTTTTAACTTTAGGGGTCCAGCAGGTGAACTTTAACATTGCGATCGGTGAAATAGGAGTAATACATCAGTTGATATACATGTATCATCAGCCCCCAACTATGACTCATTAATTTCTTTAAAAAGCCCTTGTAGCTCACTGACCATACATGAATCCTCCTAAGTTGAGCATATGTCTTCCATGCTAAAGAATACACAAACTGGAATACCAACAAGCAATTTAGTTAAACGCCCTAGTGGTAGTGTAGATCTTTGTGCTACATCCAGTAAAGCTTGAATGCTGGAAATATTCCTGTGAAAGTGAACTCCCACATCAAAACAAGTAAATACATGATTTCTGATTTGATAGTGGCAAAAATACAGGGCGAGTCAAAAAAAGCCAGCATGAGGAAAAAACGAAGTCCCAGGACAATAGGTTTATTCAACAATAGGTGTATTCAACAATAGATATATTCAATAATAGGTGTATTCAACAAGTGTTAAGCAAATGCGATGTGTTAGGCATGACATAATCCTAAAATAAATGTTAGAATTGCCCACCGTTTTCATCAAAACACAGTGCATTGCGAACCTCAATTTATCAATAAATTTTTGTGCAGAGTGGTGGGGTAAACGTAGCGAATGCCTCTTCGACCAATACTTTTAACAACTTCGATGTCGGGGGTTCCGTATAGACCATATCACAGACAATTCCCCACACGGCAAAGTCCATAGGTGTGATTTCGCAAGAGCCTATCCAGCTCTCGGGAAACAGGGTGTCGTGAAAATTACGGAGCATCATCTTGTTGAAAAATGATGTCCATTGGATGTTGCGCTTGAATTGCTGTAATGATCTTTATCCATAACAGCCTTGATATCCAATTGCATTTAAATTCCCCTCGAAGAAAAAGGGACCAATTATCCCATCAGACCATATTCCTGCCCAAACGTTAACACCTGGACTCCATAAGCCCTTCCCATTATGCTATGACAGGGGTCTATCTACAGTTTCAAAATTCATACCCATTTTTGTGAAAATACCTAGATTTTTGTGAAAATGTTTAACAAAAAAATATAAAACTCTGGGTTTAATTTTAAAAATCTCTTTTTTATTATTTGAATTGACGTTATTTACGTTGATAAACACCCATTTTTGAAGGTAATACGTTGATAAACACGAGTTAAAATTTTGTGAAGATACCGTTTCCGAATAAAATAATTTTGTGAAGATACCTTTCCCAGTTAAAATAATTTTGTGAAGGTACCCTTAAACGGTACCAAATTGGCCCTAGATAGAACCCTGTATGACTATTTTCGTCCGACCAGTAGACTTAATTATGCCTGTTCACTAATCCGTTCAGATGAAATTTAGCTTCGTCAGTGCATAAAATGCGGTTTAACGTGTTTGGTTCTTCATCCAGAATGTCATACAACCAACCACAAAACTCTAGATGGTGGCCATGGTCAGTTTCCTTCATGCTATGCGTAAGTTGGGATCTGTAGCACCTGAACCCTATTCTTTTAATGCATCGTATCACTGAAGTTTGGGAAGCATTCTGCTGTCGCTTAACTGGCAAGTTGATGTAGAAGGAGCGTCCATCAGTATGCAGTGGATATCTGCGCAAGTTTCTGGCTTTACTATTGTTGGAGGTTGGCCGCTTCGTCCTTGTGTGCATCCTTGACCGTTACATCTGTCTCGAATTTTCTAATCAATGCCTGGATTGTGATTCTTGCAGATGGTTGCCTTTCGCACCCACTGCCGTCTAATGTTTGCAACGTTCTTTCCTTGTTGGTAATACCAACGAACTAGTTCCATTCATTCGCTAACCGTATATCGACCCATTGTAGCTGAAAACGAAATCAACCGTTATTTGATTTCGAAAAAGAAACCAACAAACTCAAACCATTCATAGCACACGTATTGTTGAATACACCTATTGTTGAATAAACTTATTGTTGAATATACGAGGGGCGATTGATAAATAAGGTCTCCATGGCTGTAAATTTTTTATTTGTTAACCGATTTTCAAAATTCTTTTTGTATCTTATACTCACATTTGTCCTCTATGTAATGCACTATTCACTTTTCGACATAGTCCCCATCCCTTTCCACGCATTGCACCAACGCGTGACTAGTTGGGTGAACCCTAGGGCACATTTGATCAGAGCGCAAGGCACATTTGATCAGAGCGCAGGCAAATCAGGGTATAAGGGTACTTTATAATGGATGTTTTAAATAAATAAAAAGAAAAAGGCAGTTAATACTGACAAAGGACAAGGTGCCATGACCTTCTGTTTTCATGTAGATGCAACAATGTTATGGTTTCAAGCTGTATGTTTTCCCTGTGCTACACCATTCTTTGTACACAATAGATATGTAATTATTACAGGGACTATATTGCTCAATTGACATTAGACCCTAGAACATGTGATAATGTGGTAATGAAGAGAATCATATGCCCAATAAAGGAGCATGTAGTCATCGTTCATAAGTACTGAAGTCGGGCTCCTTTAAATAGTGTCAGGAGTAATAAAGGCACGTTCAAAATCTAATGAATAATCTTTGAGATATTAGCATTTTCTTGGGTCTAGTGCCAAAAGAATCACCCTGTACAATAAGTTATGGAACTGAACATAAGGTTTTAAAAGGAACGCCTACCTATGATGGAGAAATGCCAGAAAGATATGGGTTTATTTTTTTTCTTTTCTAAAATGGGCAAGACTATGTTCGTAATTCTCAAGAATTTCATTTACAGTAGTTGCTTGACTTGTCTGATAACAGGAAAATGTTCATTACACCCAGCATCCAGGATTGTGGAAACATTGGAAGAATGCCAGTTTGAGCTTTTACTCCATCCATATCGTACAGATTTGGTTCTTTTTAATTTGAAGATAACCCTGTGCAGTCGCGATTTTCCCGGTGAAGTGGTGCGAATCACAAAATCTTTTTTCTTCTCTCAGCCACATCAGATGATAATTCTTTTAAAGCGTTAACCTTTTAGTTTCACTGCATGCTTTTGAGCATCCAGTGAAATTAAAAGCTATGCATTGTAAGGCAAATACATTAACAACCATCTTAAACACCATTTAAAATCCAATAAATTTTTTGGTTATTCTTATTAAACAACTTTTAAGCACATAAAAGTGACTAAATGCTGAGCTCTCTCATTGGAGGTTTAATATGTTTCTTAATCTCCAACACTATAGTAACCAAATCATAATTGCTGAACCTTCTGACTGGTGATGGTTATAGACTGAAAGGTCTGCATTAAATTTCACTGTTGCAAATAGAACTATTAAGTGGTTTTTGTCCTAACAGTTAACAGTAGTGATAGATAAAGGAATATTTTAATCACTTTTTAATTTTTGTTTATTTTATAATTGTAGGTATCAGGAAGACAAAGCATGAAATTGTTTCATCACAGGTGGTTTCAGAAAAAATTTCACATTGAAAATTTCTTTAATGTTGGATATGCAAATGCTTTTTGATGCTAATGTTTCTATCAGTGAAATTAATTTTGGAAGAAATGTAGCTGCTTTCACTGAGGGAAAACCCCGAAAAAATGGAATCACAGTACATTCGTACAATAGAATGGGACATGATGGACAAACGGAAATTTTATCCTTTAAGTATTCTCAGTTCATTTACTGTGCGATGCTTCTTATATCCATTTACCGTTATCAAAACACGAATTCAAATTCAGAAACACAATCTTGTGTACAAAGGAACATTTGATGCATATAGGAAAATACTGAAATACGAAGGTGTTCCTGGTTTATACAAGGGATTTTGGATTAATACAATTCAAATTTTTTCTGGTGTATTCTACGTAACAACTTATGAGAACGTTAGGTTTGCAGCAGAGTCCTACGCTAATATAAAAGACAGCAAATTGAAAGCACTTCTTGGTGGTGCAGCAGCTTCAGTTGTTAGTCAGACGATTATTGTACCATTTGATGTCATTTCACAACATATGATGATATTAGGACAATTAGAACAAAAAGAATCTGGGAAGACTGTAATCAATCCATTGAACATTAACTATCACAAATGTACCAAACTTGATATAGCTCAACAAATTATAAAAGAAGTTTACAAAAGAGATGGGGTTTCTGGCTTTTATAGAGGTTATGCAGCATCTTTGGGAACATTTGTACCCAATAGTGCCTTTTGGTGGACTTTTTATCACTTTTATACAGGTATGAAATCAAAAACAGTGATGCAAAATTAAGTAAATAATACATGTATAAGTTTACTTAGAATACATGCAACATACACTGAATTTGAAAATTTATCTTTAAATTTTGCTAACATATGTGTAAATTTATTTTTAACCTAAATTTCATTTGAAGGCTAGGATGATGTCTAGAAAATAACATAATTTAATTGTGGGCAGAGCAGGATATTTTTAACCTAACCAGCTGTCATGCCTGTTAACTCTTGCATACAGCTTATTTTGCCTTTCAGTATAAACTTATTTAATTATAATGTTTAAATTCTTAAATTGTTGATGAATTTATCATTTTACCAATGTTTTAATATTTTTTAATTATAGTCAACTCAGATTATCTGGGGTAATGTAGGGACGATATCCACAATTAATCCATAACCATAGTCACAATCTTCTTTGTGATGTGGGAGATGTTGGGTTAAAATTTAGGCTATACCATTGGAAATAACTATGCAATCAAGCCATATGATTATGACCACCACCGATTTTGTTGTCAGCAACCTGTAGCCAATAAAAATGATGCCAGTGGCACAGACTCGCTTGGTGGTTAAAAAAGAAGAGCTGTCTTATTCTGCACATACACATGAATCATTGCATCATTGCTATCTTGGGTTAAATGAGTGATTTATCAAAAGGGGATGACCATTGGCTTTTGTGCTAAGAGTTGTAGCATTTCCACAACTGTGCAGTTTGTGAACTGTTCAATGTGCTGTGATTGGAAAAAAAAAAAAAAGGCATGGAAACTGTAGAGATCCACATAGACTCAAAGTTCTATGTAGACTGAGTGACATGCAAAAATTGAGCAATTCAGTATCCATATGAATCGGTTATACTCTGTTCAACAAAAGTTTGATAGGGCGTGTCCAATTCTGACCTCTATTGGACAAACCCTGTCAAACTTTTGTTGGGCAGAGTATAGACGTGTATCAAGAAGAACAGTACAGCAAACCCTGTATGAGGCTCGGAATCAGATGGATCATCTGTGGCACAAAGGTGCTTCAAGAGAAACTTCTACAGTTTCCAATGCAGTATATAATTGGACATCTCATGATTGGCAAAGGGTTGCCTTTTCCGATGAATCACCGTTTCTGCTCCATCAAGTGGATGGACATTGTTGTTTTCGGCAGGAAACTTCTAGAAAGAATCACCCTGCAACAATTGTTGGAAGAAAACAATCTGGCTGTCTAGTGTTATGGTCTAGGGTATGTTTCTTGGC
Organism: Rhysida immarginata; assembly: GCA_023313115.1. NCBI lineage: Eukaryota > Metazoa > Arthropoda > Chilopoda > Scolopendromorpha > Scolopendridae > Rhysida > Rhysida immarginata. The sequence continues at coordinate 4,931,977 of JAHWFO010067154.1, forward strand.
ATTGTCTGAGTCCACTGATATCCTGAAAGATGCTTTCTTCTGATTTGGTTATTTATCCATTGTTGCAAATCAGATACATCCATACATACAGACTGTTTTCCATGGGGCTGATGGGATGTTTGAGCTGGAGAATGTAACTTGCCATACGACTAAAATTGTCCAGAAATTGTTAGAGGAGCACAACTAAGTACTTCCCTGGCCCCCGATTTTCCAGATATAAATCCATTCAAGCCCCCTGAACAGTGTAAGAGTGGATTGTTGATTGTTATTGTTGGATTGTCATATTGTTGTAAGCAGTATTATTGTTGAATTTATAAATTTAAATATATATTGTTACATGAAAAGGGGGGGGGGGGCTGTTTACTCATAAAACCTTTACAACCTGCGGAAATCCCTGGATCCAGTCACTCAATGGTTCCTCCACTACACACCCTTCAGCAGCTGTCAGTGTTGCGTATCGCAATTATTCTGGTTATTAGCTGGTGGTCATAATAATGTGACTTGACTATAAGAATAGTAATAAATATACAGGGTGTTTCATAATTGGTGTCCCGTCTTTAGGTCCAAATAACGGCTCAAGAGGAACAGGTGGGGGGAAAATGAATATTGATTATTTGGTTTTAATGTCCTCTAATTCAGAATAAAAACATTTCGCATCCCTGGGAGTGAAGGGGTAAATTTTGAAAATTTTAATTTTGTAGGGGTAGGGGTTAGACCCCATGTGTTATTTAGAAAGCTGTAGAGCATCATGTAAAATGTGGGTTTAGCAAAAAACCCGGTGAAAAAATCTCGTGCCCTGCCCCCTTTATCGAGTGGGTAAAGTGAAAGGTATGGCTAGCCAATGTGGACAAAAACCATACTTATTAGAAAAAAGTAGGGCCTGCATTTGGAAAATGAATGAGAATGAATGAGTCGTTACCCTGAAAAGCTAATTGTCGAGTTTATTAGCTTTTCAGGGTAACGACTCATTCATTCTCATTAATTTTCCAAATGCAGGCCCTACTGTTTTCTAATAAGTATGGTTTTTGTCCACATCGGCTAGCCATACCATTCACTTTACCCATTCGATAAAGGGGGTAGGGCACGAGATTTTTTCACCGGGTTTTTTGCTAAACCCACATTTTACATGATGCTCTACAACTTTCTAAATAACACATGGGGTCTAACCCCTACCCCTACAAAATTAAAATTTTCAAAATTTACCCCTTCACTCCCAGGGATGCGAAATGTTTTTATTCTGAATTAGGGGACATTAAAACCAAATAATCAATATTCATTTTCCCCCAATCTGTTCCCCTTGAGTCGTTATTTGGACCTAAAGACGGGACACCAATTATGAAACACCCTGTATAGTTTGTTTACCAATACCAATTGCTTGACAATTTTTTTTTTTTTTTTAATTTTTCCTCAGTACTTCTAATAGCTTGATGCTATTACCGAGATCAAGCAAGCAAAATGTTTAAGCCCGACATTGGCATTTATGCAGTATGCAATTTAGTTAGTTGTAATGAGTCTCAGGTTGTCCTAAGTATTGGCAACCCATCAGAAAGATTTGTGTGTTTATCGTAATTATTACTATATCAAGGTTTTATAATCTATCATTTTCGGGAATGTGTATCAATTACTGACAGGAAGAGATCTGCAAGACCGATCGTTTTGAATGGAGAGAATATTGCAGCATTCCCCTTCAAAAAAGCGATGAAGTTACATCTTCATGCATATCACGTTCACTGTGTGCAAGAACTGGAGGACCTGGATATAAAAAAAAATGCTTAGTCTGCTGTATGTGGTTTTGGACTGTAGAATTGCAGAACTTGATAGGGTTTTCTTCACTGATGAAACATGCTTTCACCTTAGAGGCCTATGTGAGCAGTCAAAACAAAAGGATTTAATCATATAAAAATTCATGTGTTACATGAAAAGCCCTTGCTTTCAGATAATTGGTGAGGTGTATCACATCATCAAATAGTGAACCCAATTTTCTTTGAAACCAAAAAAAAAAACAAAAAAAAAACGGTTCAGTGTAACAAAACATCATTACATAGTTTATTGCACTTTGAGTGTTGGTTGCAACAAGGCAGTACCACATGTCACACTTCTAATGAAACCATGAAATTCTTGCAAGAATTGTTCGGTGACAGTCTCATTTCAAAAGGATTGTGTCCCCCACAATCACCAGATTAGTCACTCGCAATTTTTTTCCCTTTGGGGATAACGTAAAGGAAATGCCTCTAAAAACAATCTGTATACATTGGATGACTTATAGGGGAATATTACGATGGCGATTACTTGCATCACTTTACAGTTGCTCCACAAAGTGCCCTCAAACATGGTCAAAAGAGCTTGCATATGTATTATTGAATAGGAAAGCCATTTCGAGCATTAAGACATGGTTTGATTTTGCATATCATGTAAGATGTAAGGTTATAAACATTATTAGTATGTTTTGTATTTCTTGAATTTGTGCATTAACCAACAAAATGTAATTCCTTAATGTGATATACCAGATATACAGGCTAAGAATGCGGATATTTTTTTCAATCGATGGTTAGACACATATATTGATGTGATTTGATATGTATACAGTTTTGTTATATTGACAACAATCCTCAAAACTTCATATGTCAAATTATCTGTAGGTGGTAACATCACAGATACGCTTAAAGTTATCATATACTCGAGAAGCTTATGGTGAACATGCTCCATCTCCACTTGGCATCGCCGTTCCTCCCGTCGATGCTAAGATAATGCATCTTGGCTCGATGAGATCAGGAAGATGCGGTGCATTATGAGCTTCTATAAGCAGGTGAAACTGTTAATAGTCATTGCTACTGATAACAAATACTGTAATCAATTTGAACTATACTTTGATCATCAATTGACCAGCATGGGCCAGAAAACATGACAAAGTAATTTTGCTTCATGATAACGCATCATCACAGCCGGCTCGGTGGCTGAAAGGGTTAAGGCGCAGGTCTTATTGCTCTCAGATCCAGCGAGTCGTGGGTTCAAATCTCCCCAAGGGCATGGATGTTTGTGTTTGCCCTTTCTCTAACATTTCCTCTCGTGAGGTTGGCATTCAGCCATAAAAAATCATTGCCAAATCAAAATTTAACACAGCTACCCCATGTGGAAATGGGAAAAGCTGAAGATAAAAACAACAACATAACGCATCATCACACACTTCAAAAACAGTTAAAGACAATCTTGACTGGGAAGTATTAACCCATCTGCCATGTTCATCAGATCTTGCTCCTTCAGATTACCAGTTGTTCTGATCGAAGGCACATGCAATTTTTGAGCAGCACTTCAGAACTTATGAAGAAGTTGAAAAGTGGTCTCTGAATGGTTTGCCTGAAAACAAGTTCTATTGGGACAGTATCCACAAATTACCTGAAAGATGGGGCAAATGTGTATCTAGCAATGGACATTATTTTGATTAAAGCACTTTTGATGTTTCTCTTAAAATTATTGTGTTTTCTTTGATTACAAAATCCACATTATTAACCAGTACACCTAGTATGTGACTCTTTAGTCAACTCATTGTTGAATGAACTATAGATGCATACACAAAATATAATACTCTTTGATATGTACGAGGGGCATACTGAAAGTAATGAGCATCATTTTAAAAAAAAAAAAAAAAAAAGGTTAATAATTGCGATACACAGAATACATCATTTCAAACTATAAACTTTTGTCTATTTCTCAACATAATCTCCATTCCTTTGGACACATTTTTCCCACCGTTGTGGAAGTTTGAAAATCCCTTGAAAGTAGAAGTACATTCCAGCTCGCCAAAGGTACTGACGCACTGCTTTTTTTCGCGTCCTCTTCTGTCGCATAGCGCTGGCCTCATCTGCCCCTTCACAAAACGGGGACAGATGAAAGGCCAGCGCTCTGCGACAAACGAGGCCTACGAGTTGGGTCCCT
>JAHWFO010067154.1:4936009-5014164 GCA_023313115.1 Rhysida immarginata
GAATCGTGTCTCACTGATGGTCGCCCATCCAGTGACTAGCCGTGCCTGGTGTTGCTTAACTTCACAGAACTTGTGTTCTATTATATATATTATGCATCCATGTCTATATTGTGGAGCTTTGCAAAACATGCAGAGTCATTCTTAAAAATCTGACAAATTTAACCGAAATCTTCCTGAATGTTATCAGTTCCTCCATTTTATGAGCCATTAAATACTGAATAGGCACATGTGTTACTACTGAATAGGTAGTTAAAGTTTTCGCTGTTAAAGCGCAAATATGGCTTTTTACTGATTGCTTTAAATCAAGCTAAGAATTATCATTTTAGCATGAATGCTTGACATCACAACGTGAACTTTATTTGAATATAAAAATATAAACAAAGAAGTTAAGAAACTTAATGCTTAAATTTATATAATTTTTTTTTCTTTTCAGAGGAATTACTTAATATTTTACCTTCATGGACTCCTCAATTAGTAATACAGTGCTTAGCTGCACCCCTAGGAGGAATTACTACAAGTTTAATAACGAATCCTTTAGATGTTGTAAGAGCTAGATTACAGGTAGGTATTACCAAATTTTTGAATGTCCATCATTATCGCAAAGGAAAAGGTTAGAGGGCATCGATGATTTGATCATATTAAACTCTAAATTGATATTAAATCATAAATTACAAATATAAAATTCAAGTTATTGGAATTAATTTTATAAGAAATTAATAATTTGTATTCGAGAAGTATGAGTCAATGGCCAATATATTATGACAACTTACTCCGTTCATCGTTGGGCCATCTTTTGCCCTCAATGCAGTTTGCCATAGTCTCTGTGAGAGTTTGGCAGATGGTTTGGAAAACATGCACACCCTATGTGGTAAACTGAACTCTTGTCTATAGCCTATTCAGCAAAAGCTGAAGTGGGTGTGTCCAATTAAATATCCAATTTCAGTTGTCTAAGTTTGCAAGAATGTCTAACAATTGAGATCAGAAGTTTAACTGAATATGCTCACTCCAGCTTTAGTTGGACATGTTATAAGAATTGATCATTGTGAATCCAGCTACCTGATCTTCTTTTCAACTTCAGCCTGCATATGTTCAAGATAGAGATCCAATGAATGTGGAACCATTTCAGCATAGTAATATCTCTGTTGTGCTTTTCAAATCATCTATGCACAATGTGAGTGTTTTGACATGGTGTATTGTCCTGCTAGAAATGTCTATCTCCACTGGGATAAAACCATCAACATAAATGGATGGACTTGGACTGTAACAATTTTAAATACGTTTATCTATTACTTTAAATGAATCTTGCTGTTTAAGCATTCTTCTCCATATTCTGCCTTCTGCATGATGTAGTAGAAAAGCTGGTTCATTATGGAGACCACAATCTGGAGACTTTATACTGTTCACTGCAGACAGCAAAAAGGTTATGAAAGGTCTTTTGCTGTTTTGGCATAGAGTATGTCAAAACAGAACCCTCTGGAATACATACAGGAAGTTAGCAGGTTTTTTTGTTGAAGTTCATTTTAGTGGGTGTACCATTCCATCCTACGAGTTTGTTGAGGATATTTATTAAAATGGTATGATCATTACCTCCAGTCTTCAGGGGTGTTGAAAAAGTCATGGTGCATTTTTGTAGCAGGCATTGATCGAGTCAAACCCACGTTAAACAAAATGAGATATTGCAGAAACATTGAACATCCATCCATCTGGCACCTGAAGAACCTGAGCTATGTAAGCAAGCTCGATATTTGGGCTATTCATGAACTGGAAGTTCATTTGACAGCACATATGATGTCTATTTTAAAAAGTAACGATGCACAGTGCTATCTGGCAACTCAGGAGGCACAAGAGAACACAAGATCTGAATGGTGATGGTAAGTTGGCTTTTGCCGACCGCCTCATAAAACACCACCACCAATTCGCAACCATCAACATTGTGATGTCGATACTCAAAGTGGAATCTGACCACAGGAGAATACTGACCCATGAGGCCCAGATGATCAGAAGATTTACCAAAAACTTCCCAAATAAGATCTTGAATGGCCAAACCAACTTCGAGAGGAATCTTATCCTGGATGCCGTAAACAATATTATAAGCCAGCATCACAGAAGAGACGCTAACACATCCAATCAAGACTGATATTTCCTTTTAGTTTTAAAGCTCTGTTATTTATCTGGTTAATCTTGTATTTCATTTGCTGTTATTTGTTTTTTATTTTACTTACTCAGCAATCCTGGCCATGATGCAACTCTTAGTCCTAATAAAGACCTCAATAATATTGGAAAAATTTTTATGTGACAGTCTATAATTGAGATTTTTATACATTGGAGTTATTATTTAAGCTATGCTATAGTTTTACCCAGTTGAAATGATTGAATGGTCCTATGCATATTTTGGATCTTCCTTAAGATTTTGAAATTTGATGTCAGACAGGCCTAATCTACTCATCAGGTGTTTATTTTCTTACATATTTATTCTCTAAATTCATGGTTTAGAGAACGTTGTATTAAATAAAAGGTGATTTTTATGAATTTTAGTTCCTATTTGGTTTTTGGTGGGGGTGTTAAAAATGTCACTTAATTCTGAGTACTTACCTCAACTTGTGTTCATTAATTTATTGGCTTTACTTTGCAAAGGATTATCGGAAATTATTCCTCTGAATGCATGACTTACAGAACATTATGTTATAGGATATGGCGTTCCTCACAGTGGAATTTTGATTTGCCATTCATCTTTGAATCCTAGAATAATATTTAGTCTTCTTAATTATTAATTACAGTGTGTTTCTAAAATCACGTAACCCATATTTTGGTAGTAGGGTGCATTTATGGTTCGACGTTCTTCCAGAAATCGACAGTGTCCCTTAATGTCCCAGAATGCAGTCGCCACCACAAAAAAAGACAGAATTATGAAATTATCACTGCAAATAGTTTAATGTCTGCATAACATTGTTTATTACAGCAAATGCTGAAAATGACAGTAGTTACATTCAAAAACTCCGTGTTAGTCGTGTTAAGCATGTCGTATTGCTAAAATCTGATGTCACTTCCTGCATGAACCGTGCCCCGTGTTGCAAAATGCCTAGCAAGGAGCAAGGGCTTTTTACGTCTGTGTTCGTGTTAGTTCTCTAGCATGACATTGGCGCACATGCTCATTGTGGCATTCCTCATCTCTCTCATGAAATCTGTAATGGTGGGAAAACATTGTTAAGGGACATTGTTAGCTCTAAAACAATACAAATCACAAGCTACATTCAAAAACTCCGTGCTAGTCGTGTTAAACGTGTCGTGTTGTTAAAAATCTGATGTCACTTCTGCCTAGCATGGAGCACGGGGTTTTTTCGTCCGTGTTCGTGCACATCCTTCTCTAATCTTGTAGGCTGTGGTTCGTGTTAGCTCTCTAGCACGACATTGGCGCGCATGCTCATTATGGCATTCCTCATCTCTCTCATGAAAAGCTGTAATGGCATAAAAACGTTGCTTCCCTGAATATTTTATAGTTATACGAATTAATTGCGCCATCATTCCATGATTAATTAGTGTAGAAGGAACTCTATTTGTTCAAGAACATCGGTTATGGAAAGCAGAAAAGTTATTTTTGATAATCGGAGAAGATTGGGTCGAAAGTAAACTGCCTATCGCTAATAGCTCCACTATCTCCATCTGGCGGGAAAATTGTAACCACGATAATTAGGACACGACTTACTGGATGCTAACGACCTGTTCATTTAGCCGATTTCCATTGTTGTTTCAGGCTGACAAAACAATACCGCCTAGAGAGAAAGCCTGCTCACGGAAAAATCATACATTGTTACATCACCTACGGTAGGGATAATTTCGTGCTTATTATTGATAGAAATATGATCAACAATACCCTACCGTAGGTGATGTAACAATATGCTGCCTGATCGGTCTCACCTCAAGTGGCAGCACAAATCGTGCTCGACAGCACGAGCACATTCAAAAATTACCTAGCACGGATCATGCTATAGCTTAACATGACACGTTTAATACGACTAGCACGGAGTTTTTGAATGTAGCTAGTCACTTTTAGACAAGCATAGCTCTACTCTACTCGACGATAGGTACTTGCAGCCAAACAATACAGCTTATTGGTGGAATGGATGCAGGGATTTTGTGGATGTTGTCCCCTAAGGAGTCAGTTGTCTTTGGATTGTTTTCGTATGCACGTTCTTTGAGATAAGACCATAGAAAGAAGGGGATCGAGGTCGCCATAGTCTACGTGGAATCACCCTATCACCAAACACAGATTCAATGACTGCAAGGGATTTTCTTGAGATTTGTGGGGTGGTGCTGTCTTGTTGAAAATATTCAAACTGGCATTCTTCGTCCGTTAACTGCTCACAAAATTCCTCAAATTTATGAGCGATATCAGCTGAATGTGGGTTGCGTGACTTTAGAAACACCCTGTATAATTATCACTGATATCAGTTGGAAAAAGCGAGTTTACTGTGGATAGTGACATAATAAAGACACAAACCTCTTGTTCACAAAGATTTATTATGTGAATACGTATTCACATAATAAATCTTTGCGGACAAGAGGTTTTGTGTCTTTATTACTGATATCAGTAATAATCAGCTTTTTAAATACAAGTTCTGTATGAATTTGATTATTTGATTACTTTGATTATCAACCAAAAAAGTGAAAATCGTCTACTCCACAAGGATTCCTCCGGAAGTATCGGATACGTATTTCAGGTATCAGGACCCATTTTCAGCAGAGAAAGATAAAAGAAAAAATAAAATCAAACCTTAAAGTTAGAGAAATATATAGACTAGGAGTGAAGGGATAAATGTTAAGAGTATCTCCCATTGGTTAAGCGTAAGGGATAATATACATGGTAAAAAATAAAGAAAAAATCAAAAAGGCTCATGGACAAGAGTTAAAAAATGGGCCAATGAAACAAGAAAAGGGGAAGGAAACTAAAACAAAGTTAGATAATTATGATGACAAAATCAAAAAATATATGATTTTTTATTCATATATATTTTTTGTATACTTTGATTTTTAATGAAAAAATATTAAATTACTGGTACCTGAGAGGCCTTAAACTTCATGAGTTAAAAGTCCACTGCTTTTCCATTTATTAGGCACGGACATGCATATTTTGGCTGCAAGGCAGTCCTTCAACATGACAAAGTAATTGTACAGAGGTTAAAAAAAAATATGAAAAAAATGGAGAAAAAAATAATTTCAGTTTCTGGTTATGATTGGCTCTTGCTCTATATTGTGAGGTCCTGATTGGCCCCTGTTTTCTGTATTTCTTGTCTTCTTGTATATATGTAACTTGCATCTGTACAGTTGCTTTATCATGGTGAAAGAAGGCTGCCTTGCAGTCGAAATATGCATATCCATGGCTAATAAACCTTTTGTGGAAAAGCATTCGACTTTTTATTCATGTTGATTATAATTGTCTCAATTATTTTCTTGCTTTTATAATTCTACTGATTAAATCTATTATTATACATGTATTAAATGAAGTTTTATTTATTTATTTATTTATTTATTTATTTATTTATTTATTTATACCATCACCACACAACCACAATTTGAATATAATTTCCTGGGGTGACAGCTCTTCCTGTCATAGTTTGTGGGAACGGAGGATATCTCATACAGTGATCCCTCCACAAGTCGTAAAATTCCAAAACTCTGCAATTTTTTTTTTTTTTTGAAATCCAAGATGGTGAACAATAATTTCCATTCGGAAATTTTTGCCAACAAAAACTAAATCGGTGATGATTATTTCGATTAAAATACCCAAAATTGACCATTCTTATAGTTCCCCTAATGCATGCCGCCCGTTTTAGAATGGTGAAGTGACCATCCTTCCTGTTATTGTATCAAGAAATTTATAATTCGAACATATCATTTTAAAATTGTACATAAACGAACATATTGTTTACCGATTTATTTGTACATTACTATCACCTGAAAAATTAAAAACGAGAAAAAAATTTCGCCCAACTACAGGAAGAAAATTCGCAATATTGGAATTCCACAAGTTGGGAAAATCCACAAGACAGCAAGGCGCTGGAACCAAGGTTGCCAACTTGTGGAGGGACGACTGTATAATCTAATAGCTTCCTTTCTACTTTTTTCCAAAAATATTCCCTATCAGATTTAAACTTCACCATCAAACATGGTTAGGAGTTAATAGAGAACCAAACAGAATCCTTCCTAGATGACTACCTCTTAATTTCCTTTTACATATCTATCCAAGCATTTTTCCCTTCTAAAGGAGTGTTTATATGAGAATGACTCTTATGGTTTGACTATAAACTGCTGACATCTTTCTTTACTTGCCTGGACTTTGAAATTTCATGAAGTTGGAAAGCCTGTTTAATTATATGTTGTAGACATTTTTCTTTGCTTTTTTATATTTTACAAAGGATTATTCTTATGTTAATTAAAATTTAATAAATTATTATTATCCCCCCCCCCCCCTTCACTTTAGGTTCAGCGGTTGAATTCCTTTATGGGAGCCTTCAGAACACTCTGGGAAGAAGAACATTTAGGAGTTTTCACTAAAGGACTTTCAGCTAGAATAATACAGTCTATTGCATTCTCATTTATGATCATATTAGGATACGAAACTATTAAACGCTTTAGTGTTCATGAAGAATATAAACCATATATTAAATGGTAAACGAAAAATAAAGTACCAGAATGGTATATTGTTTGATTTCAAAATTCCACATGTTGATTTGCACCCATTGCACGATCTTCTTAAAGAAAAGTTTGAAGATTTAGTTTTATAAATCTTTAGAAGAAAAATGTTAATTTGTAAATTAATGTAAATATTTTTGAAAAATATCTACATATATAAAATTTAAGCAATGCATAGGGTAAATTATATATTTGAGTGTATCTTACAAATATTGTGTTCATATTGCTTCAGATCTGTTACAAATTTTCTTGTAATAAAATTTGTGTAGTGCATTTATAGCACACTTATTTAAAAATGTACAAGGGTTTCCGTGAGTCTGCTCAATGTAATAGTTTGTTTTTTTATTATTTATTTTGCTAAAGAATTTGATGCTTTTTTTTATTTTTTAGCATTGTCTGAGCTTTTATTTTTTACTCTAAATTAATTAATATACGTCATTTGGGAATATTTAATAATAAAATCAAAAATGCTATACAATGTTACTCTATAACTTTATTCTCCTTTATCACTAGCACAATTGATATGAGCTTGCTGATGCACCATCTTCAAATAAAATGAACAAACAATCAGTTAGTCTGTTTATAAGAAATTTAGCCAATATTGATAAAATGGCTGACAAACCTGGGTTATTTTTTGTTAATCAGATGAAGCCTAGTTTTATCATCTCGAGTCTTGCTGAAATTACTTGTCCTTACGTCCTTGATAGGTAATTTCTTCAGAGTTCCTTCCACTAGTCATTCTTATTTTTAAGCTTGGCCAAATTATTTCTGCTTATGTTTATATAAATATTCACATATTTTTATTGCAATAAATTGGATATAGAAACAAATTTTCAAAGCTTATGAAATTTTCTATAAATCTTAAGTTTAAATAAAAGTTTTTAACTATATGTAAATATAGTTATAACAGAAAAATTAAACTGAACTGAAAATGCATCCCAGCACTTAATATTTAAATCTTATATTATTGATTTTAAAAGAGAAAAAAAAAGACCGTACACTTGCAAAAATATGTTTTCAGTGAAACTTCTGGACTTAGTGAAACCTAGGACGATTATTACTTGTTAATCATCCTAGGTGAAACTTGTATTATTGAGAATATCATTTCAGTGCCATTTTCTTTCGTTAGCATCCTTTTAACATTACAGTTGAAAATTGTTACACATATCATTGCATTCATTATGAAAATTGAAATATAATCAAGCTGTAATGTGTTCAGCATTTTAACCTAGTAAAGGATTATGAATAAAAGATATAAAGTGTTATTTACTAATAATATATTATCAATATTCATAAATACTAATAATGTACCAAAATGTTTTGGTATATAATACTCCAGAAAAATAAGTTACAAAAAATAAATCATTACTACGCATTATAAAATGTTATTTAATATTCCTATAGTAAAAGCAATGAAAATGTGATTTTTTTCCACAAAAAAAATTGAGGGGGAGTGTGCAAATATTGAAAATTACGGGATATAAAAATATTAGTATTTCTGAAGGAATTTTTCCATTTGAACAAAAAAAAATTAAAACGTAAAGACATTTACTTATGATTGTGTACTGTGAAATCAAGAACAGATGAAGGGGGGGGGGGGGGGATGATTTCTGTACCTTCATCTGTTCTTGGTGAAATTCTTTGTTGGGATGATTTCTAATAATCGGTTCATTAATATTGTTATTATAGATGAAACAATCAGAAATTCGTGTATTTTACTATATGAAATAATTAAATATAGGAAAATAGTAAAGAAAATTCCACATCCTGGACAGTTATTATTAAAATAATAGCTCTAATGTAAATAGGATGCAGAGTAAAAAACGGTTGCATTATTGTTACAATTAATTTATCTGATTCAGAAAGCAAATTGCACTCTTATAAAAACCTAGTAAAATAATATTTTGGCATAAAATTTTAATCTTTAGGTAAAGATAAACCTGAATTTTAAAAACAATAACAGCAGCAAAAAAGAAAAGAAAAGAAAAAAAATAGAGAATTAGTTTAGCATGTTTTTGTATAGGATGAAGATATAATAATGCCATTTCATTCAGTATTGTTATTTTTGCTTGCTTTTTATTTTTATTGATAAGAGCCAAAAATACATGTTAGTTTGTCATAGTCTCATTTTCAATTTATATAAAACGATTTTTAAATGCCTATTTTATAAAAAGAGCAATGAATTATCCAAATATATATTAAATGTTTTAAATTGTATTAATTGTTAAACTATAAAATATTTTAATAAATATTTTGTATTTATTAAAATAAATAAATCACAGATAAAAGGAAAATTAATTCATTATTTATTAAAAGTATAAGAATTTATAATTGAAAATTATTTAAAAATGAAATTTGGTTTATATGAACACTAAAGCAAAAAAATTTTACAAAAAAAAAAGCAACAAATTTTTTTTTTTCTTTTTTTTTAATTTTTTTAAAAATTGTACACAGTAGAAATTCGATTATCCATCAAGGTATTGGGAATTTTAATTTTAAAAAAAACTTCACGTATACGTTTTAGAAGGGTCCATGTTATCTAACACTTGGGGGAGGGAAGACTTCTGGCAGTTGGAGTAATTCGATTTTTTCCCACCTTCATTCCATACATTGTTGAATGCCTTTCAACCGAGATAATGGTAGACTGATAATAATGTGCCGTAGGTTCAAACACTAGACATCCAATAAACCCAGCCATTTTTTTTTTATTTTTTTTAATAGTTTTACAGTTTTTTTTTTTATAACGTATAACGTACAAGATATAGCGATTTGTAAATAAAGACTCTATGGCATTTCAAAGTTGGTGGGATTAAATGATCATTAATAGTATAATGGATAGTCAAAGTTCTACTGTAATGGGATTTTTTTTTATACAAAATAGCAATATATTTATTTGGAGAAATTCTGGTACATTTTAGAAAATGCATAGACTTTTTTAAGCATTCCATGAAGTTCATTTATGTTAATTTATTAAAGATAAAGTGTTTCTTTATATTTTATATTGTAATTAAAAAATTCTTTATGCTTTTGAAATATAAAATGTTCATAAGCAAAATTCTATAGCATGTCATTATACAGTACTTTTATTGTATATAAAATGATTAAAATTGTTTTTATATTTGGATTTATTTCACTAACAAACGAGAATTTTTAACCACTCTTCATTAAAAACAATTCTCATTTAATGGTAAAAATTGGTATAAGGATTACATTTAATGTTTGTAAATAAATTTTTACTAATGAATAAGAATCCTGTATTAGAAAAACGAGTTGAAATATTATTAAACGACAGATTAAGCTCATACTTTCAAAGAACAATTCTTTGAATTAGAATAAATTGAAGTAAGACCTAACAAATGACACAAAATTTTGAATTTTCTTCTCCCCAAGAAAGTTTAACAGAATTGCAAGTTGATTTCACTTAAAAAAATGTAATCTTCAGCATATTTCAGTGAAGAAATAAATCGGAGTTGCAACATCAAAGTACTGAGCAATCAAGATACCTTCATTGCCAGTCCATTTTCCGGGAAGTAATCATTTCTTGGTTTATGGTCTTCTATGCCCATTTATTTGTCCTTAATAATACATACCTTTTATCTAATAGAGTTGATAAATGCTGCGGTTTTCTAAAATCTAAGCATCAGCACATACGTAAAAGTAATACTAACCCTAAATTACCTTAAGTTTTTTTTTTCTTAGTACAAATAAAATGAAGTGATGAAAACTTAAAATAACTATATTTTTCTTTTTATCATTTATTCTTAAACATATTAGACAGAACATTTAAAATTATTTTTATAAAATTTAGCAATTAAATAAATGTGATGCAAAATATTCCAAATTTTTCATTTTCAAAATTGCTTTTTACCTGTAGAATGAAGGTTTTAACTAACTGAAGAAAAAATAATGTAATGTCAACATATATCTCGCGAGCCAGAAAGAGTTATTCTTATATAAAAAAAACGTAACAATAAATAATAATAATAATTAATAATAATAATAATAAGTGTTATTCTTGATAAGTAAAGCCAAATTGACTTTTTTTCTAATCGGTACATTCCTCACATACGATCTTTAGCAAAAACCTTTTCAGTGTGCTGTGAATCTTGCAAACTGTTGAAATCACCTAGTATATGCGAGGTACCATGTTTCTGGTCTTTGTTACTTGGACAAATGAGGCATATTTGTTATTTTAGCAAGTTTTCTTTTGGGTTGTTAGCAAAACGAGATTCTCCTTCAGTCCTAAATCCGTAAAATTCTCGAACGCCGTCTCCATGGTAGAGTTTTCAGTTATGAACATCGAAGCTAGCGCCCTTTTATAGGTCTTTTCTAAGCGAAATAATGAATTGACTATATTATTTTATTGAACTGATTTTGTAAAATTTCTCCTAAGCCAATTCTGTTGAAGAAAGATCGTTGACCCATGCTCAGCTTCTCTTCTCATGTTAAATTTGTGCAAATGTAATTATATCGAGATTTAAAGGGATAATTCTGCGATCTGGGTTCGAACCAGGGACCACAATTCATTTTTAGCAAATAGGTGAGAAGCGCAGTTTTCTTTCGTTTTTTAATCTTTATAAACTCCCTAATGTAATTCCGCTATTTAGCCAGTACTTAATTGTGGAAATGTTCTTTAATATATAAGGCAGAGATGAACAACTTAAGAAAATGGGTTACACAACTCCCATGGTGGGTCACTTGCGACGCCAAGAGGCTGTCGATCTTGAATGAGAAGCGATAATAATCCACAACCACTTGCCAATGTTTCGACGTGGTGACAAATAAAAATAATAATACAGTGGGCTTTGGTTCAAGTTATAAGGTCTCCAAATTTTTATCTCTGCAGTGAGAGTAAGTAGAAAGAACCGGATGCTTTTAAAATTTTGCCGCGAACGATGTTTCATATACTTCAAATGGCGAAGTTTAGTTTACAAGATCAACGTGTAATAATTTGTTTTCTGTACTTGCGGGATGAAACACCCATTGAAATTCATTACCAATTGAGTGAGATATTCGATGAAGGCATTATGAATGTTAGTCGAATGAAAATTACAAAAAGTTCTCGAGAACAACGTTATCTCACTAAACTACCCATAATGCAGTACACAGCAATAATGGCAACCTGCTGACAGAGTTTAAATGTGCAAGCATGCTAATTATTTTCTATGAAAATCAAATGTGCGTTCATGGGTGCAAAGTTTAAAGAAGGTCGAGAATCATGTGAGAATGAACCGAACCAGCCGAACGGAAGCCATGATTGCTCGTGTGGAACAAGTTGTTATGGAAGACCGTCGCTTAGGTTTGCGTGATATTGCCTCTAAACTTGGCATTTCCGTGGGGTTTGCATGATGAGCTGAAAATGAGGAAAGTTCCTTCAAGGTGGGTCCCACGAATGCTGACCGACGAACACAAGTCTGCGCGGGTGGCAATTTCTCAGCAGATGTTGACACGTGATGCAGCAATGAATGGTGCTTTCTTTTCATCAGTTGTGCTTTCTTTAACCCCGAAACGAAACGCCAATCTTCACAATGGAAACACACTGATTCACCGCCACCGAAAAAAACTTCGAGTGTCAGCCTCTGCTGAGAAAGTTATGGCGGGCATGTTTTGGGACAGCGAAGGCGTAACCCTCAAGCATTGTGTTCCAAAGGGTACAACTGTTACAGCTAATTCATACGAAAATGCTTTGAGAACAAAATTCCTTCCAACATTGCATGAGAAACGACCAAACAAGACTGGACGGGTGCTTTTTCATCGAGACAATGCCCCTGCTAATCGGGCACTCCTAACTCAGCAGTTTCTTCAAAATAACAACTTTGAGGTGGTTTCCCATGCTCCATACTCACCAGACCTCGCTCATAGCGATTTCTGGCTTTTCCCAATCATGAAGGACATTCGTGGCCGCTCGTTTCCCAACCGAGCTGCCGTTACTTCAGCGACTTACCAGTGGGCAAAACATCCCCCTAAAGAAGAGTTCTCAGCAGCCATGGAATCATGGCACCGCCGTTGTGAAAAATGTATTCGACTTCACGGTGATGACGTCGATAAGTAGCAGTAGTTACAACTTTCTGGGTTAAGTATTTTGTCAGAAAAAAATTTGGAGACCTTAAAACTTGAACGCACCTCGTACAAAGAGGAACAGCTAGCTACCTCTTCAAACGTAGGATATATTTGGAAAACAGCGAGTTGTGGTGTCATATTTGAATCGTGTGTTCTTGTTGAAAATAATCAAAACAATTTTTAAATTCCATAAATATTCCTCAAACGGATTTATATACGTATAAAAGTATTTTTCAGTGAATCTTTCTTTTTTTTCTCTTTAAAATGCTGGCATTTCTTTGATTGTTGTCAATTTGTAGTTCAGTCTTCATTCATTTACTACCTTAGAAATTAAAACAGAAATTTTTAAGATTATCTCTATGGCAGGCCTTGTTCTAGTTATTTCATATAAATTTAAAAATGTTTATTTCTGGAAAATGAGAGGACAAACTCCAAATAGAAGTCTATATGTACAGTAGCGCTTGCATATTATTAAGTGGTCCAACCGAAGTCGTTAATAATGGCTTGAGATCTCCAGAGCATGCCTTCTGCTAAGCTGACAGCAAACTCTTGAGATTAATTTCAATCAGTCGAATTTGTCGAGTCAGCTGGTTCAAACTCCAGATGTGTTTCCTGTGAAGCTTATGCTTCATATAAACCCATAGATTTCTTGAGATGACTGAGACGGCCAAATCTAACTCCGCAATGTCATGTTGTGCCTTCCATTGTGTGCACAGCATATGACGATGTTTTGAGACATTGTCTTCTTAAAGAACCCAGTTTGCATTTGTCCTGTTCTATAAACGACAAACGGCAAAATCTTAACTGGAATGTGTGGCAATGAAATATCTATGAGTTTGTGGAGGAAATGTCACATTATGTAAAAGTGAATTGATGACCTAAGCAGGCCAACTATAGATAGGGCCGTTGTTTTTCATGGACCAGAATGTTTAACTTCGTATACGTCAGCTGCAAACAACCTTCAAATTGAGTGACCACCATGCTCTCCTGACTTAAAACCTAATTAAAATGCCTGAGATGGATCCCAATTCATAAATAAAAAATAAAATAAAAATAGTAGGTTTGATGCTTTACTACTAGACTGATACTTCCTTTGACTATGAACTAGAGATTGCCATCATTGCAGCGTCGAAAATAACCCCAAGACTTCCTCAATAACCTCCTATGGTACAAAAAGGCCCAACAATATTTGCTAGAGGTTCGTCAATTTTTTATTTGTTTGTTATACAGACATGCCTTATATTCATATCGCATCAGATGTTTCAAAAAATAAAGTGTTTGCGTAAATTTTATATTGTCTGAAAAAAATAAACATGTAGGACTGGAACATATTTCATGGAATGACGTAGCAGCAGTCGAGTGAGGAGTGACAGAACAAAGTCTTTTGGTGAACAATTGCAGAATTTTGGCATCTTAGAGCATCTTTCTATAGAAGTTGTCTATGTGATTTTTTACCAAGGTCGGAAAAAAGGAGTAAATGCTATCTCAAGCCGAAAAAAAAAGTTGAAAAACATTGCCTACTCTTATAGCATGCTTCCCCAGAGGAATTTGAAACGGGTCCCATGATGAAAAAGTTTAGCAAAAATTCTGCTGAATAATGATGTATGTAGCCAGTTTTTTCAAGCTCATTTTGTTTCTAATTATTCTATGTCTGAATTATGATATGCTTGATTGGCTTTAAAGTGCTTCCTCATAAAAGAATCACTAGAATGATCAGCATTAACTGTATTGAAGGTCCGTTTTCCTTGAATACAGTATTCCGTGGTTTTCACTCATTAAGTGATGCTTCCCATTTGTGAGATTCTTCAATCAATATACAAAGTGATCTATAGATTATGGATCTATAGTTTTTTTCTCCAAGTACACTCAAATTCTGTTGATTCATCCACCATCAAGGAATGTTTGTATTTTCCAAGAGCTTCAAGACAAATCTGATAACAGCAAAGCGAAATCTTGAAAAAAAAATTGCTATTAACTCGTTAATTGTTTTATCACTAATAATGAAATTAGCATTATTGAGCTTGGGAAAATGATAAAAAAGAAACGCAAGAAAATTTGACAATGGATTATTGAAAGAATAAAATCCTCTAAAAGAAACAAGATTATATATAGAGAGAGCATCGCAAGTGATCATCACTGAAGAATGACTCCAAATTTCAAATCGTATACAAATACTCGTTACGCATTTGTATTGCTGATGTATTTAGAAATCTTACCCGCACCGTTTTTATGTGAGGTTTCTTGCCTTAGTTACTTAAATTTTCCCTCGCCAGTAAAAATTTACATATAAAAGTAAACAAGACTAAACACTTTAACACGTATTTGAAATTCTTTTTCATTATTATTCCTGTGTTCTATAAAATTGAACCCCTCCTTCACCTTTTCATCGAAATTAACCTTAAAGGGAGGAATAATTCGAATTTTGGATGTTTCTTGTTATACTTCTTTAATTTAATTCGGTAATATTTTTAAATGGCACGACAACTATTGCTTTAACGCTATTGTTGCCAAATTCTGGACAGCTCACATGGTTGCCAAATTAAACCGAAACGCAGCGAAAGAATTTTATCTGCGGAGAGGACCAGAGACCAGAATAAAATTTAAATTGAATTACAGTAAGTGTTAAAGACTCAATGAGAAAAAGAAGACATTGAACCTGTCTTTGTTACACATTTCGTGGATTACATTCGAATGAGGATATACCCGTTTTCACACTTCCTCATTTGCTCTCCCTGAGAGGTCGGTCGTTCCTCGGATGCGACTTCACCGATGCCGATTCAGGACGCCGCCCGAAGCCGCTTTGGAAAACATTATCGGTACAATGTGAAATATTATAAAATATAATCATTTTTACTCATGTTGCGATGTACGCAAAATTTATATTGGGATATTTTTCTATTTGGTTTTCTTAATAAATGATTGTTTTTAAACACCTAAAGAATTTTTAAAAAAAAATTTAAACTCTTACATGTCGCAAATAATACAACCACCTACTTCTTTATGTAGTTATTAATTAAAATATTTTGGTTATACTGTAATGAAAATAACTTTGAAATTTTGTATTTCTTATAGAATGAGCATTTCGCAAAAAAAATATTTTGAAGTTCATAGTCGAGATATTTTCAAATAAATCGTAATGCCTTAAAAAAATTATAAAAGAATTTTATTTTGAAAAGGTTCCAGTTTTAACATATAGATCCAATACGGAATTTTTTATTTTAAATTTGAATGTATCTGAATCATCACTTTTAGTAACTGTAAAATATGATGGTCCTATTAGAGCATTAGTTGAATCTCAGATTTTCTCTATTTGGATTAGAAATTTGCATAATTCGAGTAGATGCAGTTTTCATTTAAGAAGTTGTTTTAGCTGACTAAACTAAATTGAATTTGAGTGGATTAAATTCAAAGTGTATTAACCGTTGTTACTTTTGTTTAAGCTTAAAAAAGTTAATTTAATTAAGTATTTCTGATTATTCAGCTAGATAAAAAAGTTTCCAAGTAATATTCTTCCTTAATTGCCAGGAAATTTTCTGCCAACTCCTATTCAAGTATGAAAAGACTGAGATTCAGCATAAAAGGCTTTCTGGAGGAATTTAATCTTACATTTCACACAGTATAAAGAGTTAAAACCGATGATTCAGACGCATTCAAATAAAATAAAATGTCTACATTGGCAACATTCTCTCGAATATCGATTATTGACATCCCCCTCCTCCGCTTCTGGCCTTGTGTTGATTCAATTTTTCGTCGCTATGAGGCCTTCGTTTTTTAAGAAGCCTCCTCAGCAAAAGTTTCATTTTGTTATTAAACTGAAGTGATAAAGTAAAGATAAAAATTAACAGTGTTCTGAAATTCTAAGGGAAATATTAATGAGAACATTCTGTTAAAATATGAAATATGTTTAAGAATAACATTAGAATTTATTATATTCATTTCTCTGGATTATGCGTGATAAAGGCGCAATTTAAATATTTTTATTTTGAAAAGCGGAGAAAATGTAAAAGGTTCTCATATGATTGGTATACTTTGATTAGAAAATATTTTATTGATTTAAAACTTAAGTACATTATGTTTTATTCTCTCATTCTCTGATCATTAAAAAAATAAAACCTTTGCTGAAAAACCTGTTGTGTGATCCTGACTTCAATATACAATTTAAGAACTTTTTATTATGAATTAGTTTCTAAATTAAACAGATATTTGCGAAAGTTTTTCTTTTCTGAATGTATCTATCTACCCTGTGTAATTCTGTAATAAAAGGCATTTAACAATTTTTTTCCTTTTCAATAAATCGGCCTCGGTGGCTCAGTGGTTGCGGATCGCCCCTGATGCCCGAGGACGCGGGTTCGACCCCGGCCGAGGACGACGAGGGTTTTTTCAGGGGGAAAATCCTGAGATCACGCACTTCCTTCGGAAGGGAAGCAAAGCCGTTGGTCCCGTGTAGTCGTTTGCCGGCTGCACGTTTAAGAACCATTGCGAGGCAAAATTTGCGGCCCCTATAACGCCGTCCTGAAATGACCATAGCAGTTGAAAAGGACGTTAATACCAATCAAACCAACCAACCTTTTCAATAACGACACGATTATCAGTTGATTTGTATTTTTCTTTAAAAGTACGGAATTTTTTTTTTTTTTAGAAAAATCTATATTTTTTTCTAATCTAAATTAGAAAAACGATTCTCTTTAGTCTATTCCTTCATTTTATTTCTTGCTTATGTAGCTTTCTTTTTGCCATCCATATTAAAGTAATGCTTTGTTTTTGCAAATTCCTTTATTTTGAAAATCGTGGATATTCTTATATTCATTCATTACTTTCTTAGATCTATTCTTGCATTTCAATTACTATAATAGAATACCAGGCAGCTTAATTCTACGCATTTCGGTAGACTAGAACAACTTTTCCAAGTTAAGAGTAAATGGGATGTACATTACTTAACAGCATTAAAATTTGAAATGTATTAATTTATAATATTACACATCTATGTGTTCTGCCTTTCAGCGTTGATTAACTTCTCCACAAAAACAGCAATCAGATTTGTTCGTTTTCTTTTAAAGATGGATGATAATAATAGATAAGTCTTTATACCCACTTTCTCTCTCTCTCTCTCTTTCGTTTTTTCTTCAAGTACCCCTTTTTTCATATATCTTTTAAGCCTTACTCCCTTGCTATGAGCTGAATAGATTCTAAGAGAAAGAAGGGGAAGTTTGAACAGCTGAATTAAGTGGATGCAAAAGTTGAGTGTCAACTTGATGTTGCTACAACACGTGCGGAAGAGACAAAAATAGACTCGACTTTCTATTTACAGAAGGGAAGTCAAACTGATCCACTATTTATTTACACAGGGTGACAGTTGTTACGAATAGCATGATGAACAGAATAACTTTGGCTTTCGGATAACTTTTGCTTGTTTTGTTATACGTGACTCCCGTTTATGTGAAGGTGGTTTTTTTTTATATACAATGTATAATATATCTAGGTGAAGAATGAATAACATGGTTCATGAGAGAAAGAATATTCGACAAATTACACAAAGAATAATATTAGCATGTTCATATTCGCTTAACTGAATAATATCGCAACCCGTCAATAGAGCTTCTTAAATTAATTTTTTAATTTATTTATTTTATTATCAAATATTATGCTACTTTCACGAACCACTCATTTTCACCAATATTACCGATAAGTGAATGTTTCAGAAACACTCTAGTTCATTGAATTTTTGATAATTATTTACAATATATTTTCAAGTTATTTAATTGGAGCAATATATAGTCAGGTTATACGCATGGCTATGTTTTTTTGATTTTTACTTTATTTCAATATATTTATGTGTTTAAGTTTTATTTGCCATTACTAAAATTACTCGATTTTACCTCGATTTTTGGTAAATCTTATTTGTTATAAACTATATTGAGGCTTTGCCTTTAGTTTGCTCTTCCAATAAACAGATTGTAATGAAATTTGATGTTTATCTATTTTAGGAATATTATTCTAATACTGATATGGTTTTAGAATAAATCCCCACTTAAATACATCTTCGTAGAGTAACTTAAGTAATAAATTAATAAATATTGTGTGGCTTGTGTAATAACTTTTAAATAAAATACGAGATTCATAAGCTTGACATATGTTATACTGTAGATATAAACGATACCCACTCATATCTCAGATATAGTAAGATATACAGATAAAATCTGTAAAAATGTAATTTTCTCATTGTGATAATTATATAATTCTGTCCGTGTTCATCAGCTGTCATTAATGGGTAAATCATGTGCATAAAACAAACAAATTATGTATTTATTTCTTTATTTATTTTTTCATTTATTTATTTATGTCTTTTGCCAAACTATAGTATTGAAAGTAATATTGTGAAACATCAACATTTCTAAATTCTTTAGGCGTTTTTGTTATTTAAGGGGCATGTAACATTAAACTTCGAAGGAAAGTAACAGTTGTCATTTGAATGTGCTACTTAAGTACTCGAAATTTTATTACATTTTTTTTATTCTGCCATCGAGAATTGGAGACAAAGATAGTTCAAGAAGCTAAAAATATAACTTAAAATAAAACGAATGAATGTTCTTTACAAACAAACATACACACACAAACCGCTTTTTAAAGAGTAATTGGAAGAAAGGGGGGGAGGAGGTGGCGGAAGGAAATAGAGTCAAAGCTTCTTGACAAAAAAAAATTGGCAAAAATTTAATTTTCGCTCTCCTGTGATTCATACACACTTAAAATTAAAGCATGCTTCCTCTAACAGTATGTCATTTAATTACGAAGTTATAAATTGTTTCTAAAATTATTATTATTGTTACTGTTTTTTATTTGCCTATTACCGGCGTGAAATTGCTGACAAATTCGAATTAATGGCTTTGGGATTATGCGCGTTCATAGAAAATGTAAATATTAAAAACTTTCATCATCGTTAAAAGTTAAATGAAGATTCTCGATCTTAAGAGTCTCAGATTCTAAACTTAGGTCTCCAGATTTATCAAATGTCGTCGTTTCCTTTCGGTTGCCATGGCGACGCAGTTTACTTAAGTTAGCGGGCGAAAGTCTTCATCCACCAATCACTTGAGTTTCTGAGCATGTAGTCAGCGAATCTGGGAGTTGCGTTTTCTTTCTACCAATCAGGGACGCGTGGCGTTGGCAGCCCTCCGTTGCCATGGAAGCTGAGCGACAAATAAACACGTTGCTCTGTCAGGCTTCAAGAAGAAAGAAAGAATAAAAAATAGGGGAGTGTGGGTACAAATGGAAGAAGGGGAAAAAGTAAAAAAAAAAATCCAAGATTCATATTTATTGGATTAAAGAAGCTTCCATCCGGGCGCCAGTCAGGCGGCAGAATTCTCCATCCCCCAATCCCTGCACCGCACCAACCTCCGCAGTGCGGCGGCGGAGACTCATCTCCTGACTTGAAAGCAGAAGATGGATGAAGAGAAGCAGAAAACTCGTAAAAGGCTTTTGAAACGTCTAACGGGAGACCTCCCTCCCCCAACCCTCACCTCCTCTTTCTATCCCTCTATTCACTACCCTCCTCTGTCTCCGCCTCAATGCTTTCCCATTACTCTACGTATACTCCTATAGACCATCTTTATTTGCTTTTTTTTCCATCTCCCCTTCTTCATCACTACCATCCAACAACAACAAACCTTTTTATGTTCATTTCTTGCGTAGCGTTTTCTCTACCTAGTGGAAATATTCAAATATTTTTACTTTTATTTTATAGAAATAATCGCAAGTGTTTTCGTTTTTTTCTTGGAATTTTCTTTTTATCGTTATCAGTTTGCATTTTTCATCTTCCCTTTCTTTCATTCTTTTCTTTGACTCTATACATCCGTACCCCTTTATTATTAATTTTTCATCTTTATTTTAATTTTGATGTTTAATTGATGTAATAAAATTTAGATCAGAAGTTGATAGTCATTGAAAAAATTATATGAACACTTTTTGTATCATTCCAACTCTCAGTTAAAGCCAACATTTAAAACTATCCCACAGATGAATTCAAAATTTCTCGTAAAATAAACGTGAATTAAACAATTTATTAGTTATATCATTTTTATCGGAGAATATACAAAAGTTCTTACTGGTAAAAGATCACTTATTCAGAACAACTTCTTTACCATTTCTACTTGAAAGAAAGAATAAGTTGAAGCAATTTATCATGTTGAATATCAATATTAGGAGTAATTCAAGAGCTTTACGTAAAAAAATAGGATTACTTGTTGCGATGGAAAACAATACTTCTATTCTGTCTTTCCAATTCACCTTCTACGCATTGCGGTTAGTTCATAGGAAATTGTTGCGACGGTTTGAATTTATATTGGTATAGTGGTCATATCACCAGTGATTTTCTTACTGAGTGAGTATGAACTCAACAATCATTATTGGAGCAAGAAAACTGAATTATAGCAATCGCAATATCAATAAGTTCATTCTCAGAGAGCATTTCTGGAGATATTACCCTGGATATTGAATTGATCGTTATTTATCTGGCAACAGTGTCATGTTTTTAATTCATACAAAATTACATTAAGGTATACGATGCTTATCAGAATTAAATTTATAGTATAGCCCCAACAAAATTATATCAGGGAATAAGATACATATATCAGGATTAAATGTGTCATCTCCTAAAGTTGTTAAAAACTTTGACGCTGATGTTATTACAGAATGGATAAATAAATAATAGCCACGAACAAATGGAAATAGTTTTATTTGCAGTTGTAGCTTTTCCCGCCTCTGTTGTTTATAATTTAAAATATTGTCCGATCAAGAGACGCGTAAGTGTCTTCTAGCAAACTCTTTCTCTTTTGTCTGTCTGTCTTCTAGCGAAGTTCGCCATCGAGAAGAGTCAACAAGAGCATTCTGTTGACGCCGCGTAGGATCCGGACGACGGATGTTGACCATTAATCCTATGCATCCTATCGCTGTCGAGAGACAAAAGAAGAAAGGAAGGGACGAGAACAAAACAACAAATAACACATTGTCAACATTATATCGAGAGACTCGTAAGAAGACTCGTTCATACGTTTCCATCTAACAACTGGCTACATAATATAAAAATATAAACTTGGAATCAGAGTTAAACGTTAGTAATATATCATAGTAACAGCGCAATAGGAGATCATCAGCTAAAGTTTCGCTTTATATGTATTAAATTAGTTAAACATACCTTAATGCTATCTTCGCAAATTCCTTTTAATATTACTATTAATCAAATTAAGATAAATAACAAATTCAGCAAGCATACGAATAATTCCGATTTTTTAATGAATGATAGTTGCAGTAATATTTACTCGTACTTTAATAATGCTATAATCGTTTTTCACTTCGTTCTCTTTGTATAATAATATCATAATCATATAAGTATGTATTAAAAAACTTTTAACTAGTAGGGTATCGTTTATATACCAGGGCAGATATAATGTTACTGAGATTATAAAAGTTGAAAGCCGCCATTTCTTTCTATAGATCGAAAGTACCCCCATCGGATGCTTCTCTGCATGACGGTGCCGTCGAGCAGCGAAATGGACTCTTTCACTTCCCGTCCCTTTTTACTCGCTCACTTTCTTTTGGAAGAAAATACGAGTCAGCAAAATGAAAAAAAAGGGAAATATCACTAAAAAAAATCTCATTAAATCCATAATTAAAACTTAAGCAAACGCAATAAATGCTCTATTTATTATTAATTACTTGAGCTCGCATTTAAATACAAAAGGCTTTATGCTGGGAATTCTTTCCATTTTGACTCCTTTGACGAAATTTTGTTTTCGTCTATCCGATATTTCCATGTTATAAATTTTACTTATTAAAATTAATCATTACTTCTATGAATTTTACCAGCTGAATCTGTTTCTCCACATCATGGGAATCATAATTCTCTTCACCAATATACACTCACTCACCAAAAGTAATGGCACACCTGCCTAATAACGTGTTGGGCCCCATCTGGCCCGGATAAGGTGACGAGCCGTCGTGGAAGAGAGTCTACCAGTCCCCGGAAGATATCCACAGGCACTGCAAGCCATGCCGCCTCCACTGCACTCCATAACGATGGTGTTGGTGACGACCTGACAGATCGTTCTATGACGTTCCACAAATTTTCAATGGGATTGTAATCTGGGGAACGTGGAGGCCAAATCATTGTCGTGAAGTCGGTAGCATGTTCCTCCAGCCTCTGCCGTGTCACAAAGGTCGCGTGTGGAGGCGCATTATCTTGCTGGAAGATGCCGTCGCCGGCCGGGTAAAAACAGTTCATGAAGGGGTGCAGGTAGTCCCCAAGCAGATCGAAGTAGGAAGGTAGCACGCAGAGTGGATGTCTAATGGACCCATTGCATGCCACGAGAAAACACCCCACCTGATGAGTGGTCCTCTACCTGATAAGTGGGGTCCACGGCTTCGTGTGGCTTGCGCCAGACACAACACAACCATCGGCCCCATACAGCTGAAACTCGTCGGACCAGGCAACCCTTCGCCAGTCCTCAGCGGTCCAATGTCGATGTTGGTTGGCCCAGGCTAGGCGTTGCCAACGATGTGCAACTGTCAAGAGTGGCACCCGTCGTGGCCTCCTGCTCCCAAAGCCTGCAGCTGCCAAGGTTCGTCGAATTGTCGTCACGGACACAGTTGTGGGACATCCCTGGTTGTATCGCATGGTGATTTGGCCCGCTGTTACCCTTCGGTCAGCAGTTGCAAGCCGGATGATCATGAATGAGGCGTGGGCGGCCCGTTGTAACCCCTCGTTGGTGTACTCTAAATAAACCCTTGCAACGATCGTGCGGGAAAATTGCAGGAAAATTGCAGGGTGTTGGCTACATCTGATACTGAGGCACCCATCCGTCTGGCTCCAACAATCATCCCCCGTTCAAATGCGGATAGCTCTCGGCGTGCTGCCATTTCTGCAGCTAGTTTTGCTTATAATGATTGTGTGATATCAAGGAGTCATCAATTATCTATTTAAAAGAAAATTGTGCATGCCAATAATTACAAAACACTATTATAGCTTATCAGTCATTTTTATTATACAGGGTGAACTAAAACAACAGGGGGCGATTCCTCACAAGAAATATAACAAAAAAGTTAATATCAATATATGTCCGGAAATGCATTGTTTCCATGAAAATGGTAATAAATGCGTGGCCCCTTAACAATACAGACAGTGTGTTTTTTCTGTTGCAGAGCTATTTTTGAGTGATCCTCGCTTTAACAATACAGACTGCACCACCAAATCACAAAACTTTTGCCACCATCTTTCAGCGTCTGTCCTTTGATAGAGGGCGGAACTCCGACACAAACTCCAGGCAAGTGGTCCGCCAGCACGGTATCAGCCAAACGACTGTATTGGGAATCTTACCTGAAAACAGCTACTATCCCTGTACCAAGGAGGCCACTTCGAACATCTTTTGTAACGTTGACATAATTACTGCCACAGTAATGTCATGTTCTGTACTAATTGCTCTTTATATAAAAACCATCCATTTCGAAAATTTGTTCATATGAGATTTTTTTTTCCTTTTCTGGTCAGGAACTACCTTCTGAACTTTGTCCTTATGGTTTTTAGTTCACCCTGTATAACTTGTCTGAATTCTTAACAGTAAAAGATGTCTCTTTAAGTACAATAAAGTTTGGAGAAGTCCTGGATATGTATATTTCGAAGCTATCATCGTTCAGCAGATACAGAATTGTGAGGACCTGTCGGTCTTGTTTATAGATGCGGAATTCATCCGCAACACTACAGGTTCGTGTAAATTTCTCCTACAATTATTTTACTATATTCGGATGAGATGGCGGGAAAGTTGGTGGGCATCGTTGGACGTCCGCAGTTATTAAAAATGTTATTCCGATCTTTGCAGAATCGAAAAGATCGGTCCGCAAACACACAAAAAGGCGTACTAAAATAAATTCCTGACTTCACAATTTTTTCTACTGCAAGAATACTTCAAAGACTTACTGTTTGCCCTATTCCATTTTAAAATAGCTGTCCTTTTTAAGACACCCTGTAACATTGTGCAGAATAGAATGTGTGAAATATGAAAGAAAGTCAATTGGAAATTATTGTTATTTTTATTATTTTTGTTTTGGAAAACCAAACTCTGAATAAGCCAGAGGCCAAGTCCCAAAGGCTGATCAAAATACGGTCAAGCCCAAGGGGCTCAAATGAAGAGAGGTGAAGATTTATTTGTCAGTGGCAGTATCAGTAAGAATCTCCTTGCAATATGGCATTCGTTTAAGATTGTAGCTTTCTGTAAGTTTTTTATACTCAATATTGTCAAGCTTTTGAGCAGCATGTGTGGAATATCCCTAGTAACAGAAAGGACGATCCAAAGCAGTGTATATTTTGTTTGCATTATTAAGTAGCGGAAGAATGGAGCTACTTATTGTTTTCACAATGTCCGTCTGTCTGTCCGTCCGTCCCCTTCATAATTTCCGCATTTTTTGAGTTAGAAGGTTGAAATTCGGAATGTAGCTTATTATTGGCATGTGCATCTTCACTATTTAGTTTGGTTTTGATTGGCCCACTGGGGTCGGAATTTCGGGGGCGGAAATAAGAGGGGACCAAAAGGTCTACGAATATTTATGCATATAAAGGAGTGAAATTCGGTACGCAGATTCCTCTAAGCAAGATCAACATTACTGTAAAGTTTGGGCCAAATTGTCCCAATAGGATCGGAGTTGTGGGGTTGGCAATCACTTGGTCTTTAGAACTTTATGGCAACATATAGCATGTGATATATCATTTGATCAAAAATGATGAGAAACGAAAGAAGATAGAACTCTTTTTTCATTTTCTAAATACTACATTCGAAAAAAAAATCTATATTTTTCGATTAAAAAAATGGAGAGGGGGTTAAAAAAATGCAAATAAAAGGGTAAAAATAGGTGACCTCAGCGTTTCCGCTACTTTCCTATACCTTCCTCGGGAGGATTAATTTCTTGTTTCTTGTAGAGCACTAAATAGAGAGGTAATTTCTTTATCTAGTGCTCTAGTTTCTTGTGCAAGAGGTAAATATTGAATATACCACGCGGTTTGTTAAAAATAGATCCCCTTATAATAACCCGTTCTAATTATAGCCATCTATAGATAAAATTATACTAAGTCCAATGGAACATTTGGTTTTAAAGTATTTTGCGATTTCAAATTAAATTGTTCTTATACTCGTCTGGCAGTTGCCGTGACTTCTCAGGCTTGACATTGCAAACAGTGTCGTCACAAATTGTCCGACGCTTGCATAATAATCATTCAGCTGTAAGTTAATTTATTTTTTAGGTAATTAACTTTAATAATTAAAACTTGGGAAATTTTTTAAAAAATCTATGACAAATAGCAAGCTATCCTAAAACAATATGCCCATAAAAACAATAAGGCAAATAAATAGAAATAAATACTTCGGACAATGTTTTAACTTTTAACGTTTTATTTATAAGATGATAATTAAAATTTATATTCCAAAAATGTAATTAAATTTTCAAGATATATTACATATTTTCAAATGATTATAATTACAAAATCGACCAGTGCTCGAAGAGAAAAAGCTTAAGCAGATAGAGATTAAGAAGATACACTTAACGTAACAAAAGACGAATTGCAAAAAATTCAAAACGAACGAAAATCACTGATTAAAAACAACATTATAATGGCTATTATACAGAATTTAAATTGAAAAATGCGTTTTTAATTTTTGGAAATAGAGATCAGATATGTGTGAAACTAAATACAGTCACAAAGAGAAACTTGCCCCCCCCCCCCCCTTTTTTTTGGCACAAACGCGTGTTTTTACTTTTGGAATGCTGAGGAGACGACTATGAATATGAATTTTTGAGTATTATTATGAAATTAGCTCTCCAATTTTTTTAACGGTTTCAATGGATTTAACTTTTAGGTATACCAAATAGCCAGTAATGAAGTCAATGAATTTAATATATTTAGCGCCCATGAACTTCTTTGTGATATTAATTCATTTTGAAAATCATATTTCGCTGTATCAGCCTACCAAGAAACATAAAGGTTTTGTGTGTCTGAAAGAAATTTTATATATATAGAGAGAAGTTGTCTTTATCACAAATTTTTTTTCCTATTATTAGAATTTTGCCAAGAAAAACTTCTCCTTTATGTTCTAACCGAAGCTTTCAGGGAGCAATACATCGCGGTAAGCCAAGAGCTTACAGAATTTTGACTTCAGTAAACTTGCTATAAAGTCAATCCGAAATGTTCGTTTTTAAAGTACTGTTATTTATTAAACTATTCTTTGTTATGATTACCAATATAAATCTATGAGAGAGTAGTCGATATAAATTTGTTCGTCTATTAAGCGTTGATGTTGTTCCACTTGCAAAGATCTCGGTGGGAGGTCAAAGGAGTTCATCAGTGGGCGAGGGGGTAAGGGGGCCATGGCAGCCTTCTGCTGACTCAACCAACACCGCAGTCTTCTCTTTTCTCTCCGGGAATGGCTGGCCCTCTGCTTCCGGAATCAGAAGCAGAACGTTCCAGAGGAAGAGACGGAAGTAAAAACGGAAATGACGCGTCGATCCCTTTCTCATCGTAGCAGTGACAGCGGGCGGTGATCGTTTCTGTCACTGATGTATTGTTAGCTGTTGCAATGCAACTGAACGAATTCGAAATGAAGTCGGATGCAATCGTCCGAGAAATAGAAAAGGAAAGCAAAAATGTACATAGGAAACCCTAGTAAATCTTTTTTTTTTCTTAAAATGGAAAAGTTTTTCTTCTAGAAATGAACGGTTTTTGGTGATTGTAAAACAGAACAATAAAACATAAAATGAATGAACTTAAATGTTTTGATGGAAAACTCTAATGAGATGGGTTGAGCGCATCTCTCTCTCTCTCTCTCTCTCTCTCTCTCTCTCTCTCTCTCCCTAAGCGTGTGTGTGTTTGTGTGTGCATTTGGTTCTATATATAGAGAGAAGGTTTGGAGGACGGTTTGACTTGGAACTCCCATAGAGTTGGAATACTGTCGCTATGACAACAGGAAACTCTTTGACTGCAACAAATCACACTAATCAAAATTATTCCTCTAGCGCTGGAGCTCAATAGGACTTCATTTGATGATTGTCGAAATTATAGTTGCAACAGTTGGAACTAAGTCTTGAAGCAGTCAACATGAAACCTTCAATTGACTCCCAATTAGTTGTTGGGTCTCCCACGAAAGTTGGACGTTTGCTTGCCTTGCCTTTTTCCAAAAGGATCATTGACGCAAAAGCGCCTTCATAGGGAAGGATAACGGAATAAACTCTTTCTAGAGACGTGGATAATGCTCTGTGTACATTTCATAACTCGCATAGAAAAAGGTTAAAGAAATTGTGTAGATATATCACTGCCTTCCAGAAAATTAAGGCTCCAAGCCAGTGTTCGTAAGTTCTTCAGTTCCCAGCTTGAACAGAGTGTAGATGTAATCTTGCTCTGGGATATATGGCTGAACTAATCAGATAAAATGTGAACATTTTAAAAGTTATGCCTGAATGATTTTATGACGCCAAAGGAGTAGGGTGTTATCTTAAAAAACGAAAGAAAATTAGACTAAAGTGTTCAACTATAAATGCAACCAGACGACGAAGTCAAGTTTTGCCGATGATCTTTTTTAAAAAAATTTCTTTTGTGGAGAATACAGCGAATTATAACTTCGACGATAAGGACTCGTATCCACTTTCTCTTCCGTCCTTTTTTCCATGGCGTTTTCTCGATAACCGCAGTACGGAAGACGACAATGTCATTGATGTAACTTAAACGGAAGTCACAAAACCTTCTTACATTGCATTCTCATTAGCTTTTTGTTGCCCTCCTCCTCTTCATCATTTTGATTCATCATCATCGTCGCCATCTTTATAGCAATTGGTAATGTTGCCATTAATGTTGAAAGAAGATTTCCGTCCCATAAAAAGTTGTCTGCATGACTGTAAGTACAACAATCATCCATTAACCGTAAATTCTATTTTTTCTGCCTTAATTTTTTTAATGATCGAATGGTTTCTTACTTTTAAGATTAATTTTTATGATACATGATTTTCCACAAGAAACTTACAAAACGTAACCTTATTTCTTTTATTTTAAATTGCTATTTGCTTAAATCTTCATTGCATTCCACCGTTTTCTATTACTTTTCAGAAAGACTTTTTTAAATGAAGATTATTGAACAAAATGAAATTTCAGTTTTTAACATAGAACATACATTAATAACTCCGTGAAATATGATGATGAATATTATCAGTAATTTTTTTAAAAATGTTAAGATGAGCTAATGCAGTAAATGCAAAATAATTTTATTCTGTGGGAGTGTTAAAAGATCTATACTCTTTATTGTGACACATTTATGATAAATTACTTTGTTGTTATTTATTGCTTTCATTTTGTATTATGAAGTGTTGAATAGAAATGAAGTTGGTTAGCGGCATATTCTGCGGTCATTGGACTTCAATTAAATGACAAAGCAAATAAAGTTCAGGTTATTATCTAATGCATAAATGTTTCAAGCAATTTTTCTAAATTATATTAAATACAAAAACTTACGCTACGAACTAGATGTGATTTTTTTAATATAGAACTTTAATAAGATAATATTCTGAGATAAAATTTTTAGATTGTATATTTTAAAATGCTATACTTTCAGAATTTAATAAAACATAACTGCACAGCAAAAAGTTGTGTTTTTATTATTTGTAATGTGCATAGTTTATTTTTAAAGTTTTTGAAGCACATTTTCGCCTGACCTTTAAAGTGAATGTTTCTTATACGTTATGCATAATACTAATTATATATTCATATACAGAATGTTTACGAACTCTGTGTATAAATTTTTAGAGTAGTAGAGGACCTTATTTTGAATTTATTTTGCCAATAAACTAGGAGTCGCAAATGAATCCTTGATACATAAAAAAATTGTCAAACAGCTAATTGATCTTTTTTTTCTCGAATGGAATAACCATTATTTAATATTTAAATTCACGAACATAAATTACCATTATCTGTCTCACATGATTTTTGGCATGTCACAAATTCAATGACACGATGCACTGCCGCTCATGGTCAACAGTTTGAACACTTTTTGTAATTTTACAAACAGTAATATCATGTAGTATGTGGTTATTAAAAACGTTGTGACCATCAGTATCTAGTTTTCTTATTTCTCCGTTTTCTGAAAATACATTAACGAGAGAGACAATATTATGAGGAAGTCATGCAGAAAAAATATTTTTTATATTTTATAATTACATTTATTTTTATAATTTGCAATGCGTAATAAAAGTATTACATACTGCAGAAGAGCATAACACGAGAGCTTATACTTGAATTAAAATTTTAAAAAAATGCTTATTTTCGTTAACCTGGTGATTTAAAATCGATTTGCCATTTGAAAGTAGAGCAATGGAAATGTATATACACTCATCGTCAAAAAAGTTGCACCCAATTGAATGTATAATACACTCAATCTGAAAACCTATGGGATGCTATGGGACTTTTGTTAAGACTCTACCGCTGGCACAAAATCTGCAAGAGCTACAAGCTAAAGTTAAGTCTGCATGAGATGAGCTGAGTGAAGACTACGTTAAGAACTTGAACAACTCCATGCCACGCCGTATGGCAGAACGCATTCGAAATAATGGCGGCCCAACATCCTATTGAGAGTTGGAAGATTTTGGTATTTTGACCAATAAATTTTGTCGATACCCACGCTCATTGTATAATCATTTGTTGTTGTTGGTGAGTACTAATTTCCTTTCAAATATCTTTTCAATGTGACGATTCCTTCTAGGTGCAACTTTTTTTTTGACGATGACTTATCTAATCCTGGTTTTTGTTTAATAATTGAACTTAGAACTAGTTTTAGAAAAATTTGAAGCCATATATAATTAAACTTTTTGAAACAATATTTTCTTCTAAAGATGAGTTTATGACTCCCCATGACTACTTCGCTCCATCAGCGTTGTTAAACTAGATCTCCTTAAAGACCACTGTTTCAACTGTCAATTTGAGTATCAAATATTACACTGCTCAACACTGAATTTTTTTCCCTGAAATTTAATATGTATTCTAGGGTACATGTAAGGCACTGATTACGAAGAAAATATTAGTTTAATTGTATCAGCTCTACTTTTTTATTTATACGAAATTACAATTGTCTCCAAAAATACACATTTTCTCTAAGTTTCTTTGTTATTAAATGCTATGAAATGTCCTTTTATACGATTTTCTTGAATGATCTCTTTGTAAACTCCAAATGTAGACGTCCCACTTTTCTTGATAATGCTTTTCCATTGTACGTATATCTTGGTGAAATATTTCACCCTGCTCTTCACTGAAATCGCCAAGATATTTTGGGAATCGATCTAAATGAAAGTGCAAATAACGAAGCTTGATACTCATGTTACAGTCCAGTAGTTTTCAAATTAGATAGCATACACTCAACTAACTCAGAATAGTTGTCCGACTTATTGTTTCCGAGAAAAAGTTTAATCACCAAAGCAAACGATTTCCAAGCTTTAGACTCGAGTTCATTCATTGAATTAACAAAGCTTAAGTTTTTTACAAGTTGTCTAATTTGTGGTCCTTCAAAAATACCCGCTTTCAATTTTTCTGTGCTTAATCCTGGAAACTTGCGTGAAAGAAATACAAAGCGTTCATCGTTTTTGTCAAGGGCCTTTACAAACTGTTTCATAATGCCGAGTTTAATATGTAATGGTGGCAACAGAATGCGATCTCGATTTACCAAGGGCAAATTGATAACATTTTCTTGTACCAACCATCAGTTTCTCTCTTACCGGCCAGACTTTTTGAGACTTATAAATAGTCAAAAACAAGAGTTGTTAAAACAAAAAAAAACACAAGCTAATGTTGTATTCAATATCAGCGCATTCGAATAAGCCCAGAACTGTAAAATTATAAGAGGAAAAAGTTAAAATATTTTTTTTGTTGACCAGTGTTATCCGTGAAAGTAACAAATTTCTATTCTTATTGTTGTCAACATAACGTTTTCTCCATTAAAATCGGAATCAATCCACTGTTCAACCAAAATCTCACTTCATTATTATTTTTTTCTATGAGAAGGCATATAATTTTTCCGAATGTTTACTAATTTATCAACCATGTAAATTCTTTCAGAAACCCTATTTCTTTTGTAATGTTTCTGTTTGAATTCCTTATTGTTACAGCAATGTCTACTGTTATTTTCATAATGTTCGTCAATTATTCTGTTTGTTCACATCTGTGTGAGATTATTAGATATATAACAATGCACAAACTAACAGATAAAAAATTATAATTTAAAATATGCAACATGTGTTTATTTAAAAGCGCAATGACGTATTTTTAAATCATTTATAATCTATTTATTTATATTTATGTATTTCCATAAAATTATTTGGCATACCTAAGGAAGGGTTAATTAAGCGTTGCTCGTTTACTTTGAGAAAAATTCTAACAGAAAAGAATCAAAAATATATGAAGATGGCTTTAAAACATCGCTTGTTTACGAATTTCTGAAGATTTAATAGCCACTGGCAAGTTGCTGTATAAACAACCAAAGTTTGTTCCGCTTTTAACAGATTAACTAATCTTATGATTAAGTCACAGAGTTTGTTTTCTCGTGTGCGAGAATGAATTTCTGTTCTGCTCTTTATGGCTTCCTTTGCGTAGTGCTTGAGATTTGATATTTTTGTTTTTCCTATCTAGAATTTTGTTACTTCGATGTGCAGACCGAGTTACGGATCTGACTCAGACAAACTTTGAAATTCTGATGAGTTGTTAAGGGAGCGCGATGGAAAAGATGGCGGGATGGGATTGGGAGAGAGGGGTAGGGAACGTGATGGTGAGGGCTGGGAAGCACGGGCGGGACCGATCCCGTAGCCCCGCCCCCTGGAAAAGTGATTGACAACATCGTCCCTGTCTTACGAGCGTCAACAATGGGTCCGGGGGAACTAATGGCCCGTGCGCCCGCCCGCCCGCTCCCTGCCGCCGGAATCCCGGGCACTTCCTCCCGGGCCCGTCTTCCGAAAGACATCAACACAAGTAGGCACTCAGGCGTGCACGGACGGGCGCTTCGCTCCGCGGCTAATTACGTTTCTGCCTCCATCTTCTTTCTCCGAGAAACGAAAACAGTGCCTCACGGAACCATAAAGACAGCCATTCGATTGAAGCGTGCCTGCTACGACCTACCTCGGTGGAAATTTCAAAAAAAAAAAAGAAAAAGAAATAAACCCGAGTTAAAACTGTCTTTCTAAAACTGCTGCTTTTTTGAGTAATAAACGCTGAAAATCGACAATATCCGAAAGCATTCGGAAGTTTAAAATATATAAATAATAAAGTCTTCAAGAAGAATACTTTGAAGGGTTAGGGTATGCTTTCAGTTGAAGAAATAGAAATGTACTTTCGAGTGAAATTAATTAAAAAAAATAATACAAAGTCTAAAAGAAAGCCGGAGAGATGAGGGAGCTGGGGCGGGAGGATTGGGGGATGGAAGAAATGTCGCTTCAAACAAAACGCTTTCAACCAATCGTGGCTAATATTCATGAAAAGAGCCAAATTCGGCTGAACGCTGAATATATTGTCGTCCGAATTTATGGTTCGACTAAGTTGGGGCCTCATTTTGCTTCACTTGGCCGCTGTTGTTCAAAGCACTGAGGCGGAAGCAGGCGCAGGAACTAGCGACACATGAACCCGGAGTCAATGCGAAAAGGGAGAGCCAACTTCTCGCCAAATTCCCCCCCTCACCCTCTTTTCCACACTTCCCCCTTCCCCTTCCCTTTCCTTTTCTTTCCTTGAAGAACAGTGCACAATGAACTCGAGATGACATTCTGAAACGAACGGCAAAGTCTTCTCTTTGTTTTAAAATAATAATGAAAAAAAAAATCTCTTAGTCTAGTTGCACTCTTGTCAACTGTCTCGTAGAAGCAAATGGATTTCGTAAAAAAAAAAGCAGTGAAGTTTGGACCTTGCGATTTTAAAGTTTTGAGAATGGACTGCACAACACATAAATGTTTTTTAAAATGCTATATAAATAATTAATTGAATTTATTAAAATTAATTACAATCATCCGCTATTAATTTGAAGCCACACTCGTGCAAGGAACAAGGAAATCTTAGCAAAGAACTAAGGAGCAATGTCTGCAGAATGCCCCAAAAGACTTCATATATAGGTAACTTCTTTGGAAACGAATAATTCTATTTATACAACACTTCCTACCATTTCTTTCTAAATCGATACAGACTCATATTAAATAATCGATACAGATTTTCGCCCTTATTCAAGTATGTTAAATAATTATTCAGATAATTGTCTTTTAGATGCTCCATATTTTGTTTCTCTTCTTGGTACAACACTATAAATTCCTTCACAGGTAAAATTCATCTATGGTGAGAATGGTTTCTGTGCATTCTTCTCTTGTCAAAGGCATATATTTATTGACTATGAAAACTTTTGAAATTTTCTGTATTTTTAAAATACGGATAGGAGAAGTCTATTTTTAGCGGGTTATATTAATGAATGTTTAAGATGCTAGCAAAATTGATTAATGTAGTAGTTTAATTTAATAACCCAGTTATTGTTCATATTTATACGGATTCTCCGATCAAGACTGAAAACATTGGCTATAAGAAGTTCTTCAAAGTTCTATTAGCACTCGAATCTCCAGATCTTGAGAAGCTTCTTAACCCGACCAGAAACTGCGATTTCCAAGGGCAATTGAAACAATAAAACAAATATAATTCCTATTTGAGCGTCATAATGCTTATATTGTTTCTCGATATTATTTTAATTGGGAAAGTTATTTGAATAGAAAATTTCTTTAAAACCCGAAATATCGTGGCATTTTTTTCTTTCATGTTAAGGAAATATGCTGAACTTTATTCTATACCATCTCTTTTTAAATTTGAAAAAAAATCATTGAAGTGAAAAGATATCTAATACATTCTTCACTTTATTCATTTCCGATTTCATGATATCGGTGGGCAGTAGTTAGTTGTCTATACGATATCCTAAAATCGTATTTTTTTTAATTCAGTGATTCCTTGTTTAAGAACCTTCAAATTTAGTGAACAACTTTTAATTTTGTTGTTGTGTGAAGGGAAAACATACATGTACTTTCTTAAGATTACCTCAGCCGGCGATTCATTCGGTATCAGCTTGCAATAAAGTAAAGGAAGTTAGTATAGATGATGCTCCATATTATAGAAATACAGTTATTATTCCAAGTTATTCCTCGTGGATTACATCCTATAAGTGTTTAAATTAAAAACTATTATTCAAAGCTTTATTATTATGCCTACTCTGTGTACATAATGAAATTTTAAATTATTATATTTTTTATTAACATATAAGAGCTATATTTCTTAAAAAACCTTCTGGTTTTAAGTTTCTAAATAGTTAGCATCTATCCAGTTGATAAAATCTCCGGTAAACTGTTAGTAATCAACTCAGCACTTGGAAACAAAGTAGACCACACGAAATTATGGCAATACATTTAAACTGGAGTTAATGCTCCAAACATAAGGCAAAGATATTAATAGAAAAAACGGAAGGAAAAATTCCGCGACAGGGACCACAAGTATCACGCTCGCTGCCTCTGCCAACTAGGCTATCGTAGGAGCCCCGCTTTCTAGTGGTTTGGAAAGGAGGAATTTCCGATCTGTGAGTCGGGTGCCTGCCCTATCATTGGGCTTCCACCTTGATTACCTTGAGTTTTTAAGACACTTGGAGATAGCCTTACCTTCCCGTGTCCGCGACAACCATTCGTGGTCCCGGGTCGCGGAACTTTCCCTTCCGTTCTTTCTATTAAATTCGACCGTATTACGTTTGGGCATATACGGTACCGAACTGGAACGAAGCAATATTGTTTTAATCAAAGTAAATAAATACAAGGTTGAGCCAACACTTCGTTCGTATTTTTACCCATAATAAAAAGTTCCAATCACAAATAAAACAGTTTATTACTCGAAGTAAATTCCATCGAAGTAAAATAAGTTTGTCGCCATCTTCGTGCCAAAAGCTCAATTTCGCGCTGGTACCATTCGGTTAGTTCGTAGACAAAAACTCGGCTCTCTTTCTCGACCTCTTTCACATAGTTGAACCGTCGTCCGCGCCATGGACTAGAAGTCTCTCAATCTTTCTTTCATCTCAACCTTTCGCTGCGGTGGGACTCGAATAGGCATCGAACGAACGAGTAATTCCTGAGTTATAGGCGATTCAGAGGCCCAGCTCAATTTAAATGTTTGTTTTGTATTTCTACAAGATGGGGAAAACGGTTTTGCTTTCTTCTTATTATTTTTGATTATTTTCACATTCAGCGACTAGGTCCAATAACTTACTCTATGAAAGTTTCCTTTGTTTAATTAAGTTAAAATTACAGAAATTAAAATTTATGTTTAATTAATTTCTCCTTTAAATAAATTTTTCAGTTTTCATTTGTACTTCTTCAGGGAATTTCAGATTTCATTAAATCTTTTGCAGTTAGCTCGAATTTTCCCCCATATTTTCAAACGTTTCTCCTTCCTCACAACTCTAGCTTCTGGAGCCAGCCGCCAGTACCTTTTACTACTACATATATTATTCAAAAATGAATTATTAAGTGTTAGAGTTTTACTTGTGCCCATTATACAGGGTGTCCCATGTAATCTGTACCAGCGAAGATCTGTGGTCTGGGGACACCAATACATATCGATTGGACCCCATGTATGTTCCGCGATTTTTTGTAGTTTTCGAGATATGAACTTTTTTGCTTTATTTTCAGATTTTTTAAAATTTTGGACGGTTTTAGCTATAACTTTATCTGTGAAGTGATTCTTTGAGATTTTCTTTGTTAGTATTATGGCTAGCATGTGTGTTCGTCTGTAACAACACTAAACACTAAAATTCTAACTACTACTAGCTCAGATTTTGATCACAAAATTAAAATTTCTGTTTGAGAGAAATTGTTACTTGATTTCAATTTGAAAAAAAATAAAAATATGGATGAGATATGTAGATGACATCCTAGTCATAACAAACAAACCAATAGAAATATTAATACACCTATTAGAAGAAAGATATCCTTTAAAATTTACACACAACAACATGACCAACAACCGTATAACATTTTTAGATATAACCATTATAAAAAATGAAAATAATCTAGATTTTGAGATATATGAAAAACCAACAAAAGGTAACAACATACCACATTACTTATCACAACAACCCACACACCAAAAAATTAACACTATTAAACAATATTTACAAAGAATAAAAAATCTTACATCCCCGAAATATATTCCTACAAATTTAAAAAAACTTAAACTGAACCTATTAAAAAACAAATATCCAAAACTTTAATAGAAAAAATTTTAATAGATGCGTTTACAAACAATACAACAAAAACTATACCAATTCTACAAGAACAACAAAAAAGATATTCAATACAATACAATAATAAAATTTTCCACAAACAGAAAAAAATATTAGAACAAATACCAAACATAAAAATCATACCAAAAATAACAAATAACATTACTAAAACATTAATAACCACCACCAACCTAAAAACAACAATCAATCAAAATAATAACACAAATATCAATTTCAAAGAAATATGTCAAAATAATAAAGAAAAATGGAACACTAGAAATATAATTTACCAAATACCATGTAAAAATTGTGAACATATCTACACAGGTCAAACTAAACGACAATTAGAAATAAGATTAAAAGAACATGAAAGAGTACTTCGCCACAAAGACAAAAACAACCATTTAGTAAATCATTGTATCAAAGAAAACCATACACCAAATTGGAATAACACAAAAATCATTGGAAAAGAAGAAAATTATAAAAAAAAGATTAATTAAAGAAACAATAAATATCATTACAAACAACAAAAATTTAGCCAAACCATCAATAGAAATAAACAATAAATGGACACTACTTTTTAACAACAATCACCCTAATATACAATAGCCAACAATCATAACCAACAATTACAATCAACTTAGCTTCATCACCTTTATATCAATTGTTACATTCTTATTTAAACTGTTTTCAACATTCAAATATTTAATCAACTGATGATGAGAAAAAAATTCTCGAAAACGTTTTTATTTGAAATTTATCCCAAAAATTTGGATCAACCCTTCAAAATTTCATCTGTACTTCAAGATCATCGTTTTCCTCTATCAACATCATCTACACAAGAACTTCATCTACATCCTCAATAGACTGGTTTTATTTCTACC
The DNA here is from genome assembly GCA_023313115.1 of Rhysida immarginata. Classification (NCBI taxonomy): domain Eukaryota; kingdom Metazoa; phylum Arthropoda; class Chilopoda; order Scolopendromorpha; family Scolopendridae; genus Rhysida; species Rhysida immarginata. The sequence continues at coordinate 4,973,976 of JAHWFO010067154.1, forward strand.
AACAATAACATCTTCAATAGACTACATCCTTGAGTTTTCTTTCATCTCTCAAGTTTTTTCAAGATTGGTGACTTTAATTTTAATTTTGTTGTTATTATTTCACGATTTTCCCCATTATAAGGAGACTAAATTCATTTTAAATTTAAACTAATCATTTAAACTCCTTAAATCAATAATACTATGATGTGAAGTCATAATAAGAAGTATAAACATTCGGTTTATTACAGCCATATTTATCATGGTGTTGTATGCAGGAAATGAATATAAAATGAAAATAATAAATCTGTGAAATTTAATCCATTTATTATCTTATAAGAGAAAATAATTATTGAATAACTCATAAATGGTCTGTGAGGATTTTATCCTATGCCATACCTCAGCTGTTCAAATTATTGATGAAAAAAGAAAAATTATTTTCTTTCCTATTTTTCATCAAATAATTATTCCTTTGCATTCTGCTCTCGGAATTATTTACTTTACATCATTACTAAGTAGCAGAAGAATGGGGCTACTTATTGGTTTCACAATGTCCGCCTGTCCGTCCCCTTCATAATTTCCACATTTTTGAGGTAGAAGGTTGGAATTTGAAATGTAACTTGCTATGGGGATGTGCATCTCCACTATTTAGTTTGGCTTTGATTGGCCCACTGGAATCGAAGTTTCGGGGGTGGCAGTTGTCCTTTAGAACTATGGCAACATATGGCATGTTATATATCATTCGATCTGAAATGATCAGAAACGAAAGAAGATAGAGCTCTTTTACACTTTCTAAATACTACGTTCGAGAAAATCAATTTTACTATTTAAAAATTTTACGAGGGGGGGGGGGGGGGAGGCCGTGGCCTGGCGGGCTTCCACATAACACACAACTTCAGGGAAGTTAAGCAACATCAGGCACCGCTAGTCACTGGATGGGCGACCATCAGTGAGATATGATCTTCACCCCCCTCCCTCCCCGGCTGCTGCGACCATCCTACAGCTGTCGTTAATCCAGGTCGATCCAGGGACCCAACTCGTCGGCCTCCGGCCATATAGACCCTGAATGGACGTATTGGATTACAATCAATTAAAATAAAATAAAAAATTGAGAGGGGGTTAAAACGTGAAATAAAAGGGTAAATATAGATGATCTCAGGGCTTCCGCTACCTTCCTCGGGAGGATTAATTTCTTGTTAAGAAATAGTTATGGTGGCAAAGTAAGTATTTACATTTTAAACAAATGTACAATCGAAATTTTGCTCTCAGGGTGGGAAGATTATAAATGCTATTGGTACATAGAGTATCGTGTCATTCGATGCTCTTATAAAGCAGGCACAATTGCATGTATATAAATTTCAAGTAATATTGAACTGTATACAGGGTGTTTCAGAATGGCCTGTACAAACTTTCAGGATATGTTCTGGGCACCAAAGCAAGCACAAAATATCATATGAGCATTGAGTCGGAAATGCGTCGTTCTAGAGTTATTTTGGTTTGAAGGTGTCCTGCAGTAGACGAAGTTAACTCTAAAGCTTATAGGTGTTGCAAATTGTGTGATTTATTAAGTTGTGGAATGATTTCTTGGTTTCACAATGTCCGTCTGTCTGTCCCTTTCATATTTTCTACATTTTTTCACGTAGAAAGTTGAAATTTCGAACATAGCTTGCCATAGACATGTCTTCCTTCACTATTTAATTTGGCTTTGATTAGCCCACTGGGGTCAAAATTACGGACGTGGGAGTTAGAGGGGATCAAAAGGTCTACATGGTACCTGAGTGAAATTCGGTAAGCAGATTACTATGAAGTTTGGGATAAATTGTTTCAGTAGGGTCGGAGAATGTACAAAAGTAGAATGTACAACGATATTAGAGGCGCATTGTGGTGGCATAGGGAGTGGGACCGTCATTGAGCTCGGCAGATGGAAAGTTGGTACGAAATATTAATAAGCATATGCATAAAAATATATTTCTAAAATTTTAAAAATTGTATCGATACTATTTACCGATACTCATAATTTTTTTTGGATACCACGACATTATCGAATAACCAATATGGAAAGAAAAGTATCGATACTTACTCATATCAGTAGTATCGCAATGTCCCTATTCACACCACATCCATTGCATCAGTACAGATACCCTCCGATCTGTTGTGGAGCATGCAATTTTGCGTTTCCAATTAGTAGCGGAACAAGGCGGAGGGCATATCGAACAACTTCGGCTTTAATCATCAGTAAGATGTTTGTTCCATGAAGCTCTGTTTTTTTGGCATTATCACTGTTGCCGCTGTAAACACGTATTCTTGTCTTTTCGCTAATAAATTTTTCGTAAACTCCTGAACTCTATTGTTTCCTTTTGGCTAACAACATTCATGTGTTTCACGAATCTATTTTTGGTTCTTCCCCTGACATTACCCTTCCAGCGCCATCTATCGGCAGATTTTGGAACTAATTTTTTTCCTTCGCCAAACAAAATTCCATTGTTGTGCTAAAATATCAGGTCATTCTGACGAGTAGTTTTCAAATTATCGATTTTTGAAATCGTAACTTTAATTACAATCACCCTGTACATTTACAATTTAAAAATAATGTTGAAATATTTACCATATTTTCGGACAAAGAGAGTAATTCATTTCCAATAAGATGAACCTTAAATGTCGCTATTTACATTGAACAAAACTGATTTTCGGATCTGATTTGCATGCCGATTTTTTTGTTATTTTAACAAAATCATACCATTTATTGTTCGGAGATAACCCTCTTTGTTCGCTTAAATTTATTTCCAACAATGTCCCGCCAAATTCAGGCACCGGTTCCCATTTTACCACTTAAAACTTGTATATAAAGTAATTCTTACCACTTTTAGGAGCATGGACTTGGTATCTTGCATAGAAAATGTATAATAAATCCAAACGTCTAAAATAATTAAACTACAAGAACTTAGGCAACCCAGCCTCGAAAAATTTGAAATGTCAGTGTTGCTAACTGTTAACTAAAGACATATAATCTTTAGTTTACATTTTCACTATTATTTATTACATATTCTTGCATAGTTAAAACACGATTCTGATCTCTTCATGTTCATTACTCGCACGCCGTTATCTAATTCCTGCTAATTTGTGCGATTGCTTTTAAACGTCTGTTGGGCCTCATTTATTGTATCGAAGATTATTATTTATCGTGACTTCTTTCCTGGGAAATAGCCAAAACCCGCATGATGGCATGTTGAGGGGGTAAATAACTGCGGACTGAAAGTAATTGTACTTTATAGAAGAAAAAAAAGAAAAGAAAATACTGGATTTTAAGATTAGTTCATTTTTCTCGCCTTTCAGACTCATACATTCTCACAGTTGTCATTAATTTGCATTATTGACACGCAAGGATTGGTCCACCGTATTTTTTTTAACTATATTTCATAACTTTATTATCATAGGCTTATGGATTTTAGTAGGCTACCCTCAATAAACAATAAATGAGACAAAAAGCTCTTTGTCATCTGTACATGCTGTTCATTAGACTGTTAACCATTGGTGAAGCTGCTCTGAGTAACCATTTCTCTGAAGATGATAAAAGTTTAGCTTCTGAAATGCACATATAGTCTAACCATTTCCAATATTTCTGTATTTGTGGATTTTATCTTGCCTTTTTCGCGTTTCTAATCTTGATCGTCAATAATAGTTGCAATTCTTTATTTCTCCGCTTCGAAGGTATTCATTTAACATGACTGTTTCGGGATTTTTTAAAATGATTATAAAGTTCGCCTGAAAGGGCACCTTTAAAACACGAAACCTTGCCTTTAAGTATAACTTTTCTTTCTGTCTGGAGAAATAAAACTTTTATATATTTGAGTTGTTTATGCTCACATATAACTCTATATGTCTTGGCAGAATTTTAATGATTCTAATAAATGTCTCCATCAAGAAGTTCTTCTGGAATTCTTTGTTTTAATCTTTTAATGTCTTCGGAAATCCCGCTCATTGCGAAGTGTTTTTTGGCACGAAACACAAAAACATTTTTCCCCTTTCTTTTTCTTTTCTTTTTTGCAGACTTTTAAAAGTACATCAATAAAAAAGGAAAAGGATGGAGATGTTGTCATAGAACAATCACCCTAAGATCGATTTCCACTGGTTTTACTCTAAACCAATTCCATATTGCTTAAGCTTAAAGAAGAAGGATTGCAGAGATTTGTCTGCATAAATTCTAAAGCTCGTGCAAGCAATTAGCATAATTTTCAAATGTAAAAGTTTGGGTAGTACTTCTAAAATGTAAGATGAATTTAATAAATATATAATATTTTTTAATTTCTAAATATTTTTAATATGTATCCTTTATTAAATACATAGAACTCAAAGTTTAAATATTGAAGTCTTATTGAAGTTTTATTTATAAAGAGCGACCAATACTTTTTCCCCCAAATAGTTCCCGCAGTATTGGTTTTAAAGAATTTTGCTTTCGGCTTTTGTTTGTCTGTAAGCGTTATATACTTAATTTCTGCAATGTAGATAGACTGAATGGAATAAGGCATTTACAGCTTTTTGCAATGCTAAAATGTATTTTTCAAAATAAAAAATGAAATATCCCGGAATTAAAAAAAATTTTTTCAGGTCTAAAAGTCATTTTGCAAGCTTCAATTTTTATTTCACAGACTATATCTTTTATTTACTGCAAAATATATTTTTAATACTGCAAATTACATGTTTTTATTTTGAAAGGTCAGTTTAGCACAAGGCCATACCCAGAATTTTATTTCGGTTGGGGGGGAGGGATGACCCTATTCTAGCGGGGGGTCCCCAAACAACAGAACTAGTGGGCAAGATGGTGGTCAATTTGGGGGGGGGGGTGCTGCAACCCCCCCTCAGCCCCCCTCCCGTGGTTTAGCATTTGCAAATACTGTAATTCTGTTTTGTCCCATAGAATAGTGTTATATTCAAAAAGTGAAAAAAATAACCTATAGGGAAACTAGGCAAAGATGCCTCAGTTCTTGTTTGTATAAAACGTTTTAAGCTAAATAAAAATATAAAAATTCAGTATTGGCTTTTAACTGATTGGAGGGATGCAATGATTGTGCCGGTGAATAAAAGATACCGTGACCCTACTGAGTGCAAGAATTTCCGTGGCGCATCAGTCTATTTGAGTGTTGCCAGGAATGGGTTTGCTCAACTGTCAGTGAAATGGGTGATGAGTGTACGCAAAACAAGTTATGGAATTTTCAGCGTTGTGGTTTTATGAAAGGAAAGGGATGCACCATCTCTTTAGTTTGAGAATAATTGTTGATAAATATCTGGCTGCGAATAGGAGAAAACGTGGCTTCATCAGGGCTTCATCAGGGCTTTATCAGGCCCTAAACTCCGAATAATTAAAATGTTTCATTGAAAAACAAGAAATCTATGGGTGATAAAAAAAAACTGAAGCCAGATACGGATTCAGCATAAAAAAAGCATAAAAATCAGCTCTTGACGTTAAAGAAGTCTTTAAAAAGTTATTTTTTGTTGGCCTTTTGTTATCTGAGACGCCTGCGGAGGGTGAAATGTATGGATCGTGTGGGCAATGAATCTGCGCGTGCACAGTGTGAAGAGAATCAGACAGAACTGTTTAATATGGTTTGGGTATGTGATAGAATGCCAAAGGAAGATATATGCAAGAAGGTGTACAATTATGCTGAGGTGGGCCGATGCCCCGTGGGCCAGGCTCAGGAAGACCTGGACGAATCAAGACGTAAAAAATTCAATGTTAAGAAACTATGTGCAAAAATTTAAATATTTATTGCCTTCTATCATAGATATTATATAGCTTAAAATTTGTTTGAAAACTATTTGAGGCGTGTAGCTATTGGCTACATTTCTTTGAAAATTCTTCATAGTGAAAAGCACATGGACGATCAGAGCTAAGTCCTCTCACCCCGCTTAAAGCACTGGATAATATAAGTGCTTTAATTCCGCTAAAACTTACATGAGCATATGTTGACGCTCATTTAAGAATGAAAATAGTAGGATTTCTTTGGTCAGTGCTCATTTTGCCCTACTGTCATCAATTTGTTCATCTGCCCATAAAATTGTAAAACCGTTGACTTATTTTTATTCTCTTCAAGACGTCATGCAATTACACTTTTTCGAGTACAAAAAGTTTACTTCTACAATCAGAGCCATCAAGAACCACCTTTAACAGACAGCAGACATTGGAAGCTTAATATAATAATAAAACTTACATTCAAAATTTCCCCATTCTGATTTCATCTTTCCCTTTAACAAGAACGTAAAGAATTATTATAGTCCAATGATTATATTTAATTATTTTGCTAGCTATTAAAATCTTATTCGCTTAAGTATCGCTTAGAGCGTTGGGCACGTTTAAAGAATTTGCTGAACAGCATTGCGGTTTTGTTCCTTAAAATAACTTGTCGCTCTTTTGTTGCCTTACTTGATTAACGTTTCAGCGATCATTTATGTACAAAGCTTTTGATTGAAAAACCGAAATTCGAGGAGCGTGGATGTCGAAACCGCACGGGCCAGTTCTCATTACCCCTGCTGGCCATTTTCCGTTGCATTTCCCTTCCATTATTTGCGCACTCATTTAATTATCCCCCCTCACTCTTTGTTTAAACCAAGCAAGGAAGGTATGTTTCATAAATTCGGTTACTCATATATATTGTTCCAAGGGTTGACTCTCAATAGATGGAGAAACAGGGAGTGACAAAGACGAGGGTTCTTCTCCTTAATTGAGTTGTTTCTCGCCTCAATCAGTCGGAGCACATGCGCAAACACTGAGGTCCGAGCCGATTTCATCCCCGTCGAGTGCTTTGCATTGATTTTTCGGATACGCGATGACAATCCCGGATTAGGCGACTCTACCCCCCCTCCCTCCCATCCCCTTCCCCAGATACACACGCATTTGCCTTCGTGTCCCTCGCTGTCCCTCCCGTCATCGCCGTCCGTGGGGTCCTCGCGAGCCCCCGCCGGAAAGGGACTGCAAACATTTGTCAGTCGGAGGCTCCATTTATCATGGGGCTAATGTAGCAGAATGGTGCGCGTGTCATCGAGATAACCGCGTGAGTTTCGGTCACTGTTTAACATCATCCGATATTCAGCCAAATGGGAAGTTTTCCGTTGGGAAGAGCCAGTGCTGCTGCTCTTGCTGCACTCTTCTACCCACTCTACCGAGCAATATTGGATGGACTCACTTAGTAGATCCCTACAGAGAAAAGACAGATACACGGATAGAGAGATGAATAAAAGATATAAAGATGGTTAAAATAGATATTCAAATGGAAATAGCAGATGGGTTGACATTTATATTTATATGCAAAACAAAATATAAAAAAAAACTTTAAGCATAAAATTTGATTCTAGTTTTATATTACTTAACGCATATTATTACTTAATGCATATTAATACTTTATATGGTGGGCTTTCACTAAAACACAATTTCTGTGAAGTTAAGCTACATCAGGCACGGCTCGTCACTAGATGGGTGACCATCCGTGATAGCCAATCTTTTCCCCCCCCCCCCCGGCTGCTGTGACCATCATACAGCAGTCGTGAATCCAGGTCCATCCAGGGACCGAACTCGTCGGCCTCTGGCCATACAGGCCCTGGATGGACGTATTGGATCCAATTAATAAATAAAAAAAAAAAATAAATAAATAAAAAAATTGATTTCAAAGTTTTATAACCATCCTCTTTTGAGACACTCTAATTTAATAAACCTTATACATTTTTATTTAATATAAATATGAATAATAATTTGCCACTTGAGTACAGTAATTTAATAGTCGGGAAATTGGTGGACTGGTCAATGATTTTTTGTTGTACTGATGAAATACCTGATGGGTTGATGCACTCCGGTTAGTTATTTCAATAATGCCTTCAGGATTCTTCTTTGCTAATCTCAGTTCATTCTTGGCTTCACAGATGCGATCAAGGTCGGTAAAGAACACTTGGATGCGATAGTTTAAAACACTTGTAAACAGAGTGTCCCGGGAGGAAAGGTCAATATTTCGCGTGGCTATAGAATGAGTTATTGTGGGTCAAAAAAAGTTTATATGATTTTAATAGTCTGTTACTACTGATTTCTGAGATACAGCTATTGGTTAAGTATTGAATAATTCAACTGCTCCGCCGAATTCGACCAAATTTTGAAGCCATATAGGAACTAACGTTCCCTCTAATCTTTCAAAATTTCAAGATCCTAACTTTAATAGTTCCCGAGAGCTACATTCTGAATTTCAACCTTCTACCTAGAAGGTTGAAATTCAGAATGTAGCTCTCGGGAACTATTAAAGAAGTTATACGTCAAAAAATGTAGAAAATATGAAGGGGACGGACGGACAGACATAGTGCTCCATTCTTCCGCTACTTAATAACGACACTGTGATTGTTATGTTTCCTTATAATTTTTTGGTTTTTAATAAAATGTTCCATTTGCCAACACTATTCAGCATATATCTCTAAAACTCACTATACCTCAATTTGGTCATCTGTTAGTAAATATTTCAACTCTTTTATTTTTCTTTAAACTACTTAATAATATAGTCAACAGGTCGTTTGGTTTTTGTATTGTTATTTCTAACATGATAAATGGAGGCTTACAATATATTGTATAGAAAGTTTGAAGAAACTGGCTATTGTTACCATTTATTCCCGGCTTTTTCAAAGTGTAAGAAGAGGAAATTACAACGCTATTACATTCAAGATCCTGAACATAACAAGCATTGTAAACGGATGGAATTATACAATTATGTACAACAATTGGTAGGAAAATCTCTTTACAGTAGATCACGAATGGGAGTTAATATAGGAGACAGGTCGAAAGTTTCTCAAAAAAATTTAAAATAAAAAAAAAAAACATTTCTCGCAGTCGACAGGATTCGAACCTGTGCGGGGATACCCCAATGGATTTCTAGTCCATCGCCTTAACCACTCGGCCACGACTGCCTTGATTATATTTTAACAGTTTATTATTAGGAGCTTTAGCTATTAATAATTATTGACTATTTTACAAATTACTAGTTATATTTATATTCACATTTAAGAAAAATTTTATAGATTTTATAATATAACTATAATTTTCAATTAATACATTAATAAACCTTAAATCAAGTTTTTTAATTGGACTTTAATAATATTTCCTGTTCTGGAAAAATGTTTTCCTAGGAAAAATGTTAAAGTATTCATTTATTGTAGCGCAATTATTTAATTTTTCAATTTTCTTCACTCTGTTCGAATATAATTTCAAATTAACTTCGATAAAGCTTTTTTAAAGGTAAACCAGCACCTGTACTCATTTAAAATATTAAAGAGAATCTTAAGAAAATAAGGAAAATATTTTGGTGTTTCAATTCCGTGACTAATACCATCTTGTATTATCTCTTTCAAACTATAAAACTATATTAGTTATCTCTAAATATAATTGGTAATTGAATTTATTACCAATTAGTAAATTCATAACAGTAATCTAAATATCTATTTTTAAAAACGGCTCTACTTAAAGGCTATCTTCCCTCCCACCTCCCCCTGCCAACTTTTACAAAACCAGTTCATTTCTCGGAGTTCTCCAGGAGCTATTTTGGGCGTTCACTTTTTGTTACGTCAACCTTTATACATAGATGTAAAGGTTAAAAGTCGATCGTTTTCGCCCATGTTAGATATTTATATTCTTTGAATATCGAAACTAATAGTTGGTCTCATAAATTACTAATAATTTTTAAAAAATTACATGTTTCTAAAATGGTTTACTATTCTAAAAACAGAACCCTTGCAGATATAAGTTACCGTTAAAGTTATTTTTTTACCAGACGCCTTAAGTTGACGTTAGTTTTATGAAATTAATAAATAAATTTAACGCTATATTACGAGCTAGAATATTTTCCTCTAGAGATTTTCCGTCTCATTACGTTCTCATTAACCTAATTCCATAACTCGTCGTTTCTTATTTTAGTTCCATATTTTTCACTCCGTCGTTTGTTTACCAGCCTTCTATCTCTTTTCCTTTCCGAACCCCTCCTCCTGCCGTCTTGCTTCGCTGTTCGTGAATTAATTTTGTTCTGAAATTTTACCATCACCACCAGCAATGACATAGATTTCAGTGGTCGTCAGTGAACGATGCTCTCTCTCAGCCGTGATGATGTTCGTCGGTCTGTCGATTACAGTTCGAAAACTCGTCGGACCAGTTCGATTCTCCTTAAAAGCGAACTGCGATGGAAGTCGGAGAAACCGCGTGGGCAAACTACCAGAGGGAGAAAAGAATGAGAGAACTATGTAGAAGGACATGAAAAACGGGGTTGGTCTCGACAGGACGTTGCCTTCTATGGTTATGTCACGTGGACGAAAGGCCAGCGTAGGAGGATCGTAAATTATACATTTAATTTCATTCATCTTAATTGGAGAGAGGGGTAGTGGAGTTTTATTTCTCGCCTATTATTCCGAGCTTTTGTTCTTTCTTGATAACAAGACAGAGTAGCTGGGAAGGAAGAATTAAGTCTTTTGAATTGCAAATGAAACAGTAAGTGAATTGCTGATTTTTTTTCTTCTTTTTGAAATCTATTTGGTCTCTACTTTTAGTGAAGGAAGGGAAAATGCTATTGAATTCGGTGAAAAATCAAGTTTTCATTGATGATCTTGAAGTAACTGATAAAAAGTACTTCGCTCACTTAATAATGGTTATTATTTTTTCAGTAGCGGCAAACCTTTTCTTAGGACATAAAATGAATCTAATTTAATTTGCTTATACTGTATGGATAAACTGTACTTTTTTCATTGATGTGCTTTTTTCACAGTTTATTCTATTAATAATTTACGAAAACAAAGCATTATGATCAATGGCGGATTTACCTTGAGCTGAAAAGTTTTGGCTCTAGGTCCCGACTGTAGGGTCCCCTCATTAAGCTGGATTACTATCTAGATTAGCCTGTACATATTCACGTTCGGTCCGCAGAAGACTAAATTCGCTTTCGATTGCGATAAAATTTCTCTAAATGAACACATATAATGCTAAGAAACAACTTAATTAAAATTGTCTAATTTATTAGTGACGATTGTGAAGTACTTAATTGTGAGCCTGCTCTGCAAACTGATTCCTGTATACATGTTTACTGAATTCTGTATACAATTTCAAATCTTCAAATATGAAACAGATTCAGTTTTGTTTAAAATTAAGAAAAAAATTTTTGAAATATTTAATGATAAAGATATTTTTTTAATCATGAAGATTCTTCAACATAAAAGCTAGTTTAGTAACGTTGAAAATAAGAGATTGTAGGGAGAAAAAAAACAAAAAAAAAAACATAAAAATGAATTGGTGACAAAAAAAAAGAATAAAAATTTATTGCTTTAAGTAGTTTTTGAAATAATTATATTTTACATCATCATCATGTGTAACGATCATGTAAATAATGAGAGCGTAAGACTCTGAATTTGATAATTTAAATTTTTTTTTGGCGACCGTCCCATTAAAAAAAAAAAAAAAAAATCATTGCGACCTATAATCGGCTCTCAGTGACTCAGCTACTTCTTTGATGTATTTACACCAATTTTAAATTAATGTCATCACATGAGATCCCTTTATGATTCATCCAAGACTTCAATATTTAGCGAACGAGGGGTCGTGTTCAATGCTCTTCAAATGCTAAAAAAAAAAATAATAATAATTCCCGTGTAATATTACAAGGATTTTCTTTATAAGATATTTTTATAAAATATTTAATCGGAAACGCTTTCATGATAATGATTGTAATCCAGTATTCTTTTTCAATTCATTTACTGTGGCAATTGCTTTATACAGTCGGCATTTCGTTGCTTTATACAACGCATCTCTTTAAAGTAGTCATTAACTTAGGCGTTACTTAGGAGTTACAATTTCAAAGGTGCCCTTCTGCAGATTATTATTTTCATATCACAAAAGGAGACGATTTAAGTACACGATACCGGTTTGTTAAATTGCATGCTAGATTTGTCTGCATTCAATAGCAAATTAACCTTTGCGCCCCAAGTTTGAATAGGCTGGTCGACTATCCATCCATGTGAGTAACTTTACAAACATTTTTATAAACATATGCAACTTTTTCTATCGCGACTCCATTCACTTGATGATAGTGGAGAATGGTGTCATCCATTTCATCTTTTTTAATAGTTATTTATTTAATGTATGTAATTTAAAGTATTGAAACTAGCTTTTAATTATTTTTTTAAATTTTTAACTAGGAATTTTTTTGTTGTTTTGAATGAACCAGTTTTAAAAAGCTTCTTAACTTTAAGTTGTTTGCATATTTAAATTATTCCGTAAAAAATGTTAAGGTGACCTCCAAGATCTGGTTTGCGTTATTTCTTAAATAATGACAAAAATACGGTTTTTGTTGATGATTTTAATTTTTAAGGGCAGTATTCGGTAAAGCCGTGGGATTGTTTTGTAAATAATTTTTGCAACTCTTTTCGAGATTTAGAAAATATACCTTTTATCTTTTATTTGATTACTTATTTGAATAAAATGATAAAGATCCATGAGGGAGAAAACCGATCCAGCGATCCGTAAGGTGTTTCAAATATAGTACATGTATAAGATAATAAGATAAACTAAGATAGTTACAGTAGAAAAAAAACTTAATTATAGAAAGATAGAAGAAAAGATTTTAAACAACATTTTAAAAGTTTATCAGATAGATGGTTATCTTTCTTTCTGAATGAGAGAACTCTCTCTCTCTCTCTCTCTCTATTTATCTATCTATCTCTATCTATCTCAAAGCTTTTTTGTTTGTCCAACAAAAGTTTTGCAAGACATCGTGAAAAGAAGTTGCTATAAATAATTTATTCCTACTATTTATTCATAAAAACGCTTACGAGGTACAGAAACCTTATATTAAAAGCGTATTTAATTCAAATAAATTATTACAATTCATTTTAATAATCATTTAATACCTTTTTTCATGGAATTAATATCGATTAAAATTGAATAGAGAAGAAGAATAAGACGATTGGAAATAAGGGAGGGGGGATGGTCAGACAACCTCGGTAAGATGGCCCGGTGTCACGGCGGTCATCCACTCGCCCTGCTGGATATATCAGTGGCTCTCCCGGAGCGACGAGAGGGTTTGTTGAAGAGGACTACAAGAGCTATTAAAACGAGATTAGTCCCTTTATCGTCTCAGTCAATAGTTTTCACAAGGGAGCGATTGGTCGAGGGTCTCTCAATTACTATCTCTCCCGTCCCCATCCCCTCGTTTACCTACCCCATCTTCAGCCATTTTTATGCAAAGCCGCCCAACTTTAAATATAAGCAATTTAATATAAATATCATTAATATAAGATTTGCTGCTTTCTTTTTAATAACTTTATTGTATATGAGATTAAAAAATTTCAGTTTACTGTGTAATCTTTCTTAATTTTGATGAAGTTTATCTTCACTTTTTTTTTTTTAATTTTCAAGTTGTAGGAATTTGCAAGAGTAGAAAACACGATCTTCTGAAGGGAATTAACCACTTGAAATAATATAAAGTTTGTTTTATTAAACGATAAAGAACTATTAGTTACGTATGTGCCGTTGCTCCGCATCTTTTCAAGGGATGTTCGCACCACAATCTTGAATGCGATCGTAGCGATTTGCCTGTAATGTCAGCTTGAACTTGACATGCAGCTAATTGGATTATGAGCCCAAGGTCAATCTTAATCAATTTCATTCCCACAACTGGAGTTTAGGGAGAAGTTCAGCTGCGCATTAAACTCTCATTTGCAATCAAATGAAACCAGATTTGATGCACTCCTTTACTTGTTTTAAAGAGGGACAATGTTTAATCTTCGTCGTTATCTTCTTCTGTTATCTTCTTGGTACAGAGATTGAACTTAGGAAGTCCTTTATATACAAATACGTAAATAATGCCATTTGGTAGAATTCCAAAAGTTTGCCTTTAGCACATATCTAAGAGGGAAACAAAGTATCTTCCATTTTATCCGCATTGCTTGAAGCTTTGAAGAAGAAGAAGAATTTCGAAAATATAAAAATTTTTATAAGAGATATTTTATTTGAGATATACAATCTCTTAAATGAATAAATTTTAAAATGATTTTTTCCTTTTCTATCTTATTGCTCTTTTAGTGAGCCTATTTTTCTCCTTTTTTTGTATAAGTGTAAATTGTTTCTCAGACATTATACTTTATTGTATTTTGATTCTCTTCTTAAAAGCAAAACAAATAAAAACAGACTGCCATAATTTAAAAATGAAGTAAAGTATGATGACAGAAAATAAATATTCTTGAGATTCAAAAGTTAGCTTGGTTTCGAAGGCTAATAAAAGTGAAAAGCTTAAATCCTTGAGACCAATGTCAAATTCCTTGACATTTCGTTTGCGCGATTTGCCACTGTTTTCTACGCATCTCCAACAATTCCGATAATTAGACATTGCTAAAGGCATATTATTCTGAAACAGTTCTTTTTTTTTTAAATTTGAATATACGTAAGAACTTTTTAAGAATATTAAAAATGCACTATGCCTAGAATCTTCATCTTTAATAGAAATAATAATATATGCTAATAAGGATATATGCAAACAAAATAAGAGGAAAAAGGTTTTATCAAACCAAGCTTTTATAATGTTTTATTTAGTGGCAACAATACAGCTTAATTTTGCAACAATAAACAATAGATACATTTACCTCTCGCCATAACGAAATGTCCAATTGTTACAACAATCAATTCGTAGTAATGAGTTAGTACCATTAGAACACGAACCAATGAACCGATTTGAAAATTTTTTTCTTTATCATAAATTGTCATCGATTCTGCATAAGTGTGTCAAATTGCAGCTCCCTAGCTTGTCGGAAAGTTGGTTTAATATTGATTACAAGATTTGACCTAAACAAACTAACACAGCAAAGTTAATAAAAGCTTATAAAAAGTGAATTCACCTCTGATTCATATAAAGCCACGTTAGTTTTTTCTTCCATTTGTAAATATTATTACCATTTCTTCATAATTATTTAAATACTGATAGAGTCCTTCTTAAATATAAATGTACTAAAAAATACGATAACATAATAATAAATTTTGTAAACTCATTCAGAATCACTGGAAAATCAATACTTAATTGAATTAAAAACAATCTTGAGAACACTTGATGACCTGTTGATGACTTTATTCCCAAAACGTTGAAACTGGTATTATAGAACACATGACGAGCAGCGGGTGACTATACTTTAGTGAGTTGTTCTGGAGTCAAGCATCATCAAGAAAGATTCACAGTGACATAGAACAAGTTCAGTTTTATGGAACGGTATAATATAGGCATAAAATCGAATACAGGGTGTCCGAAAAAATCCATCTACCAAAATTAAACGTCAATTTCTTAGTAAGTATTAAGTGTAACTGTTTTCAAATTGTGAGATATCTTTATGGCTTCAAGGCATTTTGTATCATTTCGCAGGATTGAAAAACTGGCTGCCTAGATACAAAGTAGTGTGTTTTCATCATTGAAGAATACAACTGGGTAGCCGAAACTCCGCAACGCTTGAGACGGGCAATCCAAGTGACGTTTGGAGTCGAAGTTGACCCAGATGGACACACAATAATCAACATGGTGAACAAATTCAGCAAGATAGATTCTGGATGATCAGCAGCGCAGAGGAAGGTCGTCCACATCGAGATACCAAGAGAACATTGGTTTTTGTGTGTCTGTCTGGCCAACTTTGACTCCAAACTTTACTTCGAATGCTCATCTCACGTAGTCCGTACTTTCGACTACCCGAATGTATTTTTCGTTGATGAAAATCCGCTGCTCGATGATGTAGGTGGTAATTTTTTTCATTCCTGCGAAATGATACACAAAACCCACATTAAACAAAATGCCTTGAAGCCATGAATATATCTCACAATTTTCAAACAATTGCGCTTAGAACTAGCTGAGAAATTGACGTTTAATCTTGGTAGGTAGGTTTTGGGCCACCCTGTAAATAAATATAGTAAACAAAACAATTATACAATCGTAAACAAAGCAAATTTATAAAACGCTTTCAAGAAATAATCTTCTCTCATCATCAGCAATTTGTAGAATTAGTTGTTTGATAATAGAGATTTAACATATGTACAGAAACAATGTAAGTAACAATACTTTTAAACAGGAAATTACCCCCCTCCTCGTTTATCCGTAGTTATTTAACAAAAAATTGATTTTTCTCTATAGTAATATTTAGAAAATCAAAAAAGAACTCTACCTTCTTTCGTTTCTCATCATTTCCGATCGAATGACATATTACCTGCAATATGTTGCCATTAAAAAACGTTAAAAGTTCTAAGGACCACGTGACTATCACTTCCACAACTCTGGCCCTATTGGAACAATTTGGTCCAACCAACAATTTGGTCATATTGAGGCAGATCTTGCCTAGAGAAATCTGCATACCGAATTTCACTTCTTTACATATCTATATATCATAGATCAGATGGTCCCCTCTTACTCCCACCCCAGTGGACCAATCAAAACCAAACTAATGTCAATAGTGAAGTAGGACATGTCCATTTTAAGGTACATTCTGAATTTCAATCTTCTAAGTCAAATAATGTAAAAAATATGAAGGGGAGAGACGAACATTGTAATCCAATATGTACTTCCGCTACTTAACAGAGTAAAAATTAAAGCTAAAATCTATCCTACGAAAGTTGGACTGGGCGTATCTAATTAAACTCCCGATTTCAATTGTTAGACACAACATAAAAATTAAAAATATCTAGCAATTGAAATAGGAAATTTAATTGGAAGCACACGGTCCAACTTGGATTGGACAGCTGCAGTAAAAGATGAAGATCATACAATTTAGAAGAATCCGTTTCTATTTTAAATAAAGACACATTTATTTAAAAAAAAGTTACAAAGTTTTCTCCCCTTTTTCTCGTGAAAACAGCATTTCTTGTCAGACGAAAACGCACTGAAGATTTGCGCCCATTAATAGATATGAGATTAGTTTTGTACACCCTACTCCCCTTGCCTCTACCCTCTTTCATCGCCGCCCTTTTTCCCTTTACTTTCTGTGATGAATTTATGCTATCAAAACGAGATTCCATAAATTTCCATTCCCTAATTTCTTAGTTTCCCCGGACAACTTTTTACCCTTCACCCCTTGCCCGCTCTCGCCGTGATTAAAACACCACTCAATTGGATCAGCATCGTTTTCAACTCTTTGAGCATGAGAGAGGGGGGAAAACTAGAGTCAAACTCTGAGAGGAAGATGAAAACGACTTCCTCCCTCTCTTTCTCTCTCTCTCTCTGAATTTAGCAACCAAGCGCAAGGCCGAGCAACGCTTGGAAGATTTGCTTGAACTTTGAGTAACACTTCTATCATGCTGGCTTTTGGATTTCCCTGTAAGTAAAGGAGCGAAGTTTATGGATTCAAAGCGAGGTTTATGGATCGGATCCCCTCCATCGTGAAGAGGGGAAGAGGATGAGCAAGACCCGGCAGGCTGTCATTTGTCTTATCGTGACGCTGTGTCGAATTGCGCGCCCGTCGCTCCCTTCCCTTCATTAATAAGCGAAGCCCGAGACGAAAATTAAAACGCTTGAGTAAAGCAATGAAATCGAAATTTAATTATTTCCCCATAAATGTTTGTCTCCTATTCAGCGGACTGACAAATGGACCCCAGAAAAATGGCCCATACTGAAAAAGCAATCTGCATTGATATGATAGTGATGGGTGCTTTATATCGATCCCTTATACAGAATTCTACTTTAATGTATGAATCAACGTTTATATCCGATTTATCCATATCAAATGTAGTACATTATGCAAATAGAGGAAACTTCAAGAAATAAATTGAAAACTTTTACAATATTTTATTTTAAAAGATATTATCAGTTTAAAACTTTCAAGTATTAATATCGTTTACTATTTAGAACTTTGCTTCTAACGAATATAATTTTTTTTCTAAAAACAAAATATCAAAATGAGGCATATATTGTAAACCGTGAATTAGTCTACTCAAATAGTTTACAATTGTATGTTTAGCGGCTAATATTACAGATACATGTAAAAAAAATGGTAATTTCCATAGGAAAACGTGGTTAAAGTTGCAAGTAAAAGTCTCACCTTTGTAATCCCAGATGAATTTCTTGCTATTCATATTGTCATTTATATTCTGTTGACTATGAATGTTCCTAATTCGTGATTACTTTTTTATAGAGTTCTAATGTCAGAAGTTTTGGACAAAATAAGATTTAGAGTTTTCCTTTATGGCATAGGTTTTGATGTCATGAAAGTGCAAATGAATAAATAGCCTACTGACTACTTAAAATTGTATAAGTCACTTCCTACAGTATATTCATATAGCATGTAACGTAAAAATCTAAAGTACAAGTTGGTTTGTAATAAGAATGCTTAATATGCGTGAATCAAAACGAGTTTTGAAAAGTTCAGTATCACTATAGGCATTCTGTTAAGGGAAAATACTTCTTAACTAAGAATTTGAAATCCACTTGATGTTTTTGAAAGTCTGTATGCCATTGCATTTAATCTGAATGTTCACAATTTATATTATTCTTATGTATTTGAGTCATCAGCAGTACTGTTCAAGTTCGGTGTTTTCATACATTTCTTTTCAATTCGACCTCTTCTTATCAGTTCACAAAGTAGAGGGAAAATGGTCTAAAACAGAAGAACAAGGGCATGGGCGTCCCCTGGTGAGGCGGAGAAGGGGGGGGGCGGGCTGCTTTTATAATTGTTACATATTTATGGAAATTTTCTTTTACTCTCCCCTTCCTTGCCTTATGGTCACCTGGACTAGGTAGGCAGGGGTTAGCCAAATCAACTATGCCTCCCCCTCCAACCAGAAAACTTGCAACGGCCCTATAGACAGGGTAAGTTAAAGAATGCACACGGCCTGGGGAGTCGTGAAACCTTTGCTGGAGGGTCACCGAGCTTATTTTTATTTGCATTTATTTTTATAGGACAGTTTTCGAGTTTTTATTTATTTCGCCATGTAGTACCCTGTTAAAATGTAGTTTTTATTCAAATGCTAGTATTAAAGCCCGTCGCATGACGGGTGCCACAGTAGGCGAATCTGAAAATTCGAATTTAATTAAGAAATATCGCTGTGACAGGATCGGTAACTGACCCGAATGCCAATAATAAAAATAATTCCTGTCAATATGAAAGCGATATTGTCAAAATAGATGAAGAATATGTTCTTACTTACTTTTCCAAACTGCTTATCGTTTAGGGTCGCGGGGACAGGAGCCCTATGCAGGATCTCCAGCGCTCGTGATCTTCCGCTATCAGGTGCGTGTCCCAAGCGACACGAACTCAGATTTTCCATGTTTTCTAGCTACCTGGTTCTAGGCCGGCCCCTTTGTATCTTACATAACCACCGACATGGAAAAAACAACTGCCTACTATCACCTGTTTGTAGCATCACGTGGCCATACCAAAGCAACAGAGAATTCGGTGCGGTGAAGTAGCGGCTCAACGCCTAATATTTATTGTGCTGCTGTGCAGTCTATATACTAAGGTAACACTTACCACGCCTATCAGGATTCTTATTTCTGCCGCTAGCACACGCGACCGCACTCTTTCATCTTATTATCTGAGATGAGAATGGGGAGAAAGATTTGAAAACAGAGAGTTTGGCTTTCTTCCCTAGTTCGTGTTGTTATTACGGATCGCTACAATTCGCGTCTGACAAAGCTTGCATACCGATCCGAGCATCCGATAAATAATGTTAACTATGTTACTTGCTTATGATCTTATTCGAAAGCCCGTCGTACGACAGTTGCCACAACAGTGCAAACTGTAAATTCAATTTTATTTTTAAAACAATCGTTTGTGACAGGACTGTTAAAAATAAAAAAGTTGCTCTCACTATGAAAGCGAGGCTGTCACAACGTTACAAATTCATTACTGTCAATTTCACAGTGATTAACCTAACACAGAAGAATATCTACAACTGTTAAATGTAAACTTTGGTCTTCAGTGAAACTGGTATGTTGGGCTCGTTTTTTTCTCTGCTTTTTTGGCGTTATTATCTCTCTTATTGTTATAATTTTCTCGGCAGACCGTTTTGGGGATATATTACACGATTACTATATATTAAAACAAAAAAATTAATTATATACATTAATATATAAGAGAGGAGGAGTGATTAGATAAAAAATCAATAGTGTAAAATTAGATAAAAAATTTGCACTATTGATTTTTTATATACATTAATGCCGAACACTTATTCATTTCATTATATTTTGGTCCTTCGACTAAACTGATTAACCGTCATTTTGACCCTGTTCCCGAAGAGATAGGACACATATGCCTGTTAAAACTTTTACTTATCTTTGATACTCTATCAGAATGTGAAGGTAAAAATCAAAAAAATGGAAAAAAGTGACGACGGAACGACCGACTTTGCGAATACAGTAACGATTTTTTATTTAATTAACATCGTTCTGGCAATGCAGCACCACACATTCTCAACTGGTTTTTATTAAAATTTAAATAAAAATTAAATTCAATTTAATAATTTAAAATAGCTAAAATTACTTATTTAGGATTTAATTTGATTTTTCTACTATATTTAGTCTAGCAGCAAATTCTTTTTAATGATAATAGGTATAGTAAAAAACGTAGCAAGCGTCGGCTGCGAGTAAAAAAACTATGACGTCAGTATTTATTCGGAATTTAACAATCGATGTTTTTTCGTTTGTTGGAAACAATAAAGGTTGGATTGTTGCTCGGCACTATGGAAACGGGCATGGAGCAGAAGGAGTTAGCATTTTATATATAAGATGAGATGGGGATCGCGAGTTACTTAACTTTTAGAAAAAGGTGGACGCAATTCGAAAAAGATTGGGAATCACTGTTCTAAACGATATGAAAACCCTCGGCACCATCTACAATCGTGTTCCATCTGATGACCATGGTTGCGAGGTTCTTGACTGCTCGGCCCGGTGATCTCATTTCCCAATCCAACTAACTGTAAGTTGCCTTCGACGTGTGACTTGAGACTTTGTTTCGATGAACCCGTTTAAGTGCTGTTCGTACAGGACGGAAATTTGGAGATTTTTAGAGATAATGTTGCGCACTGTTAACTGGGAGGCTCTTACATGTCTAGCAACTTCTTTAGATTTTCTCCCGCTTAAGGCTTTCTTACACTGAAGAGCCAAAACATTATGACCATCACCACATTGGCGAATGAACTCGTCTGGATCACATGGAGGGCACGTAATTAAGTGGGAATGGTATTTAAGGAATCAGTCTTGCACTTAATTTTGCGAGTGATTGGAAAGGCTGCTGATCTAAGCGAATTTGATAGAGGGCAGATTGTAATGGCCCGAAGACTCGGAACGAGTATCTCCGAAACTGCACGACTGGTAGGTTGTTCACGATCTGCCGTTGTTAGTATTTATGCAAAGTGGATAAATGACGGTGAAACCAGCAGTAGACGCCAAGGTGTTGGACGCCCACGCGTCATCAAAGAAAAAGGACGTCGGAGACTGTCCGCTTGGTAAAGCAAGATCGGCGCCAGGCAGTGGCTCAGCTGACAGCCCAATACAATGCAAGTCCTAATGCAAGTGTTTCGAAACACACAGTTCAGCGGACACTATTGGATATGGGCCTGCGCAGCAGACGTCTCACTCGTGTTCCTCTGTTGACCAAGCGTCATTGTCAACTACACCTACAGTGGGCCCGGGAACACCGAGACTGGACCATGGATAACTGGAAGAGACTTGCCTAGTCGGATGAATCACGATTTCTTATTCATCACGTCGATGGTCGTGTCAGGGTACGCCGACTTCCAGAAGAACAGTTGCCCCCCCCCCTTGTACAACAGGCCTTACACAGGCTGGTGATGGCGGTATTATGCTTTGGGGGACGTTCTCATGGGCGGCTCTGGGACCCGTAGTTGTGGTAGAACGGACCATGAAAGCTGCGGACTATCTGAACATCATTGCGGACCAGTTGCACCCTTACATGGCATCTGTCTTCCCAACTGGAAATTGGAATGTTCCAGCAGGACAACGCCCCATGTCACAAGGTTCGAATTGTGTTGGAGTGGTTCGAGGAGCATAAGGATGAATTCCAATTAATGTCCTGGCCACCTAACTCGCCGGATCTTAATCCGATAGAGCACATTTGGGATGTCATGGAGCGGCAGCTCAGAGCTCAAACATCACCATGTCGGAATATCTCGACTTTGCGTGACCGCTGCTTAGACATTTGGTACAACTTGTCTCCAGTCATCTCCATGCCAAGGCGAGTTGCAGCTGTTTTGCAGGCCAAAGGTGGCGCAACGCGTTATTGAGTAGGTGGTGATAATGGTTTGGCTCTTCAGTGTATAAGTGTGGGTATTTCTCTGGAAGCGCCTGGTTCGTGAATGTTGCCAGTATTCGGGCCTTTCTATGTTTATTGATGAAAAAATGAGAAGGAACTGTGCCGTGGAATTGACTCTAAATGAAGGTAAAACCTCTTACAACAAAAGAACATCCGAGTTATGAAAAGCCGGATAAGCCTACGTATTTCAAAGTCTATGTATTCATTCTCAACAGGAAGATTGAGACTAACCATAAATTTTGTCTAAAAATGGCCAGTTTCAATTTTGCCATTGAGAATGAGGGCATAGGCTTCGAAATATGTATCCGGCGTTCATATCTCAGATGTTCTTCTATTGTAAGAAGTATTTTCTTCGGATACAGTACATTTATTGAGTATATAGCTGATTCTTGCTTTCGAAATGGTTAAACCTTTGCTTTCACACACTTTATAATGGCTGAATACGATTATTTGTCGTAGGAAAAGGCTGTACAGTCCTGAACAAAATTATAGGACTAGCCGCAATGTTAAATATTGTCATATTTGAACAAATATTTTGAATATAATACGATTAGTAAACATTAGTCAGATGTTGTCAGAAAATAAATAATCATTGCAAACAAGTTAAAGATACGGAATGGTCGTTTTTCGGAACAGTTCAAAAGAATTATGTGAACGAAATTATAAGACCCCTGAAACAAAACAAAGAATTACGCTTTGTAACAAACTAAAACACTTAAATCGAAGTAGTTATTTCTAGTTTGTTTGCCATTTAAAGGATCACATCAATGAGACGGCTGGTCTATACGCTTCGCACTACATCAGCTCATAGATTCTCAATCGGATTGAGACCCGGTCTACATGCTGCCAGTTCGTGAATGGAGACATTATCGTGCTGAAAAACAATAATGGCAGGGTCATTCAATTCTTCTTTTAATGGCAATAAATAATTCCCTAAAATGGCTTGATTTTGCGCAAACAAATATTACACTCGATTTTCCTTGTACAGAGAAAGCCGCTCAATAACGGATCCTCCTGCTTGTACACTCGAAAAATAGTCCTCTGTCCCTCTCAAATCAGGCTAATAGAATCTGATACTATCGGGTCTGTCTAGATTGAACTTTTTTTTTCACCAAAGACTGCATGATTTCACATATCGGAATTCCCAACTTACTGTTTGCAAAAGTCAACTTAGTCTCCTTTAACCAGGTTAAGGTTGCAAAAGTTAACCTTCATGGTTAAGGTTGCAAAGGTCAACCTTCATGGTTAAGGTTGGCTTTGACTTTATTTTCAGGTAGGCATGATTCTTATAAGCTTGAAATATGCGACGTGTTGTTCCTGTTGACACTTGAAGATTGCGGGATGAGGCGACGCTAGAAGATGTTGCTCCAGTGGTGGTAGATGCCATTCGGAGGATGGCACGTTTGTCTCTTGCAGAAATCAGAGATAGCCTTCCCGTATGAGATTGCTTGCATAACCGTCATGGGTTCATGCAGAACTTGTACAATATAAATAAGATTATATTCTATAGCTAACTAATGATGATTTCGGCTTATAAAGACAAAACTTGTAAATTTTACGGGACATTCCAATATTCCGAAGGTGTTGTTATAATTTCGTACACCTGTTTCTATTGAACTGTTCCGAAAAACAACCATTCCATATCTTAACTTGTTTATGATTATTTTTTTTCTGACAACGTGTGACTGATGTTTACTAATCGTACTACAGTTTATTCAAAATATTTGTTCAAACAAGGTAGTATTTATCATTGTGGCTGGTTCTATAATTTTGTCAGGAATGTATATAATCCTTCTAAAATGGTAAGTTTGGCGCAAAATCTTTTCAATAACTAGACTTAATAGTACATTTAAAGGTTCGGCCAATCTCGCTCACATTATATACACGCGCTCCTGGTTTTGTTAGTACAGTATATTCACATTGTACAGTTGTAACATGCTAATATTCTGTATTTGAATGGATTAAGGAAACGTTTCTTCTTTTAATTAAAAATTAGATTTCTGCTGAAAGCAAAAAATCGTCTCTTTTGCATAAATGCAAGAGTACTAAGATTAATACAAACTGTGTAATGCCGGAAACTGTGGATAAATATTAATAACAAATTAAGTAAGAACAGACCACAATTCCATGAATTCAGTTTAAAAATCTCATTTAAAGAATTGGGGTTTCTGTTCTTACTTAGTTGTTATTACTTAGTATTAAGATTGTCTTAAGAATAAAAGATGTGTAAAGACTCCGGAAATATAAGAGTTCTCTGTGTAAAATTTATAAATCCGTCTTAGGCTATTTCATAATAATGCTGTGTTTTTATACAGTCTACGAAAGAAAGAAATATGTTCCACAAAAATTGCTTAACTGTTTTATATTCACTCTCTTTTTCATTAATTAATTTTTATAACGTTTACAATCGTCTTGCTCTAGTTTTCTTGGTTATCACTTGAAGTTAGATTTATTAATTGAAATATGTAATGTATAAAAAATAAATTCAGCAAGAATTCTTTAGTAATATAATAGCATCCGTTATGTACACATTAACAAAAGAAAAACATCAACTTAATATAACTGCTAACGTATACACTATAAATCACGCAGAGTTGGTGCTTCCTCTTTTTCTCCTAAAAGTTGTATGTTTCAAATTTATTGAGGGGAAATAAACGAAACAGAATGAAGATAAATGCGTGGAAGATTTATGTTCCAAGAACTCTCATTTATGGATCGAAATCAGCTATTTAAAGTGAAAAAGAACTTCCTTAATTTATTATTATGACTTTTTCCTGTCGATAAATCTTTCTTCTATCTATCGCAGTTTTAAATTTCTTTTCCAATTTGGAACCCCAGTAAATTTCTTTGCTTTTCGTGTCTCCCAATCGATGCGTCGTCGTGTGTTGGAATGTGAATTGGGCGATGCGGAGGAGCCGACCACTCACAAGCTCCCCGACGCTGCACGGCTCAGCCAATGAACACCCACACACGAAACAATCATTGGTCGAACGCAGTTGGAAATTAGAAATCATTAATTAATGAGATGACTCGTTATAATTGTTAACAAGAATTGTCTCCTTCTCGTGTAATCGTAAACTTTGTATACTATATAAGAATGATAGCTTTTCTGATACATTACTCCGTACTTTACAATACGTTTTAAGCATGTACTTTCCTTGTACAAATTTTTAGAATATATAAAAATCTATTTAGAATATCTCTAAAAGGCATCTTATTTCTGAAGTTTCTTACATTTTGTTATTGGAAATACAAAGTGAATTTATGTAAATTGAAATAAATAGACAGCCCAAGATAGCAGGAATATAGAATTTTTATTTCCTTATGTGTTTCGAACTTAAGATCATTATCAGAGATTTACAGATGTTGCAATAGAATATATTTTAAAATTAACAATGAAGGTAATTTTCAGGTACATATTTTTACCTATCTTTTTAATATTGTTGGAGTTTTTGTTTTTGTAGATTGTTATTTATGGAAAATTTTGATTGTGGATTTTTATTTCATTCAATAAACTGTTTATGTCTTAATTGGGGAAGTCGTTATTTTATTATTGTTTATTTTATGTTTTTTAAAATTTATTTTTATTGCTTCAAGTAGGTGAATTTGTGGAGCATAAAAGTTGCATTGTCTTTTGTATGGGTCTGTAATCGTGTTTCTGAGTTAGAATATGCTGTGCATAGGTGGAAAAGTTAATATCTATAATAGCGTCAAAAATTTTGCATGAAATGTTCGGATATAAATCGATTTTATCAGTCGTGATGAAATTGAACCATGATTTAATAAAATTGTTTATGTAGTAAGAAATTCTTAGACCTTGTTTGTCTAGTATATTTGTAAATTTTGTAAAGTTTTTGTTTATGAACGTAAATTTTGTCCACTTAATTATATCAAAGCAGCAAACATGCTAAATTTCAATTCAAACGAAAACTTTACATTGGTTATACCAAATGCAAATTTAAAACCCGTTACAAGGAACATATCCGGGCAATAATATATAACACTAACTTTTCCACCTATGTTCAACATAGTCTAACTCAGGGACGTGATTACAGAGAAACCCAATCTTCCTACTTGAACTATAGAAATATATAAAAAAGCATAAAGTAAACATAAATAAAATAATGAGTTCCCAGGTTAAGACATACACATCTTATTGAATGATATAAAAATCTACAATTAAATTTCTCCATAAATTACGATCCACAATAAAGAAGATATCCAACAATATAAATTTTCAGAAACATATTATGTCCATCTTTTTATCTTCATTGTTAACTACCTTCATTTTCAATTTCAAAATATTTTCTATTCCAACATCTGTAAACCTCTGATGATGATCTTATGATCGAAACGCGTTAGGAAATAAAAATTCTATATTCCTGCTTCCTTGGACCGTCTATTTATTTCAGTTTAAATTAGTAGCAGCAGTAACTATATGGAAACTTGAGTTTGTATAGTTAATTTATGATTGTATAGTAGGGGAGAGTGGGATCGGTTCGGACGCGGGTTGGTTCGGACAAATCGATTTTTTTCAGTCGAAACTATTCGCACGCTACCTAAAAAATTATCCCTTGTGTGCGACACCTTACAGATTATGAAAATCTATTCGCCAGAACGATCACAACAAAGGTAAATAAATAAGAAATAAAATTTGTTTATGGGGATTTTAAAAAAAAATTTGAGGTAGGTTTGTTCGTGAACTTGTGGAGAGGCAATACGAGAAATGTTAACAGTTAGACATTTATTCCTGAGGGACAGTACTATACTTAAACGAGTTGCAGTTTCATTTCGGCCATGTGCGTCGTTAGGCCTTAACAAGGTTTTATTTGATTTCTGGCGTGGTGGGGTTGATTCGAACACAATAAAGGGGGTTGGTTCGTACGCGTCCGAACCAATCCCATATGCCAAAGCGATACTGTATTTATTTATTTCATTTGTTTTAACATTTGATCTTTCTTAATTTAGATGGTTAGAACTTACAAAAGGAAAAGAGGGCAAGATCCGTTTTCCAGGGAATATATGAAGCGAGCCGTGAATGCAGTTTTGGATGGATTAAGCGTTCGCAAAGCATCAGCACTGTACAAAGTTAAACGTTCCACTCTACAAGATTATGTTGGAAGGACAAGAAATGTATTCCAACCAACAGCCGACGGAGTTCCAGCTCAAATTGTTCCTTCATCTGAGCCTGTAACTGGAAATCAGGTGAAGGAACACAAAAAGAATTCCCATGCCATTTCGCGAGACCCACAATAGAGAAGTTTTTAACGAACAAGAAAGCCGTGTATTCGCCGAATATCTGATTGCCTGTTCAAGATTAAACCACGGACTTACAGGACTGGAATTTCGAAAACTTGGATTCGTGTATGCTAAAGCGAAGTCCATTCCATTTCCAAACTCGTGATTTTTTATAAAGTGATCATGTTAGGCAAGTTGTGATAACATTTCCGTTCTCTTTTGGTAATAAAGTTACCTTGTATTTCATTAAAATGGCGAAAAATCAGTTTTTCGAAACAGTCCCGCAACAGTCCGAGGCAACCCCACACAAAGGTAAATGACGAAGGATTTAGAGTACAAAATACGATATACACACACATTCACTATTTGGTTCATGAATAACGCACAGGGAGAAAAAAATTTGATTTTCGTCCGAACCAACCCCACTCTCCCCTATTGTTTATTATGCATAGCAATTCAGCTGATTTCATAACCGAAACTGTTCTAGCCGAAAACTTGACTTCCGTAAAACTTTGATTTATTCATTTAACCTCATTACGTCACTGTTATCTCCACATAACCCTTTCTTTCAGATTTTCTTGATTAGACACTGGCTGATTTGGTTTTAAGAAAATTATTAACTGATCTTCTAAATGCTTCATTTGATTATATTTTCTTCTTAGAGGACCTTAACTTTTGTACTTCTTCGATTAATAATAGAACTGGTCTTACTTTATTTCTATGTTTTATAGGACTAACTGGTCTATAACAGACGTATGAAGCAAAGTTACTTGTTGCTTTAATAGCAACTAGGGCAATCTAGATTTCTTGAGTTAATTTTCGTACCCTTTTATTGTTTTCCTTTTTCCTTCCTTGTCGGTTTTATGCTTGAAGGGGGAATAATCTAGGTTATGTGAAAGTTGATACAAATAAATAAATAAAATTAATAAATTATTTTATTAGCTATTTTAGAAAGTAGAAAATCTGATGATTAAATTAAGAATTTATTATTTTGTTGGGTACCGCGAAAGAAGGGTCGTCAATTTGTTTCGAATATTCGATGTTACCGTACTGAAAAGAAGCCACTTTTTACAATTTCATCTCTATAACAATGTCTGCATTTCTGATTTTTTGAGATATGGTCGTTATACATAAGTTTTTAGGATAAGTTTTTCCTAATTAAAAATGATCATTTTGTTATCTAAGCCAAGGCAACGGAAGAGAATGTGTACTATAGAAGTTTATTTGCTCAAGAATTTCGATTTCTGCTCTTAAACTATCCAATTCCTACTGGACTTTTCAGAAGGGGAAAACAATTCGTTTTTCAATGAAGTTGATGGAGACAGGCAATCGAACATTTCTGTCCCGCAGAGATGATGGAGCGACTTGAGCCTACGAAATTGTCACAAGTGACAAAGGGAGGCGAATTTTCCTCTTTCTCCCCTCTTCCTCCGTCCATGGTCCCAATGACTTTGTTTATCAAAGGGTTTCAGATGGAGATGTGAATCTTGTTTACGTGGCGACCTTTTGGAACGTTTTCCCGGTATCTCTTGGTTGGTAACGAGGCCCTTTTCTCTTCGGTAGTTCTTGTTTTCTTTCGTTCGTCTCTTCTCGGTGGGGGAATCGCTTGAAGGGGCACGAAGGGCCCGCTTTCTTGTTTCCGGCGCTTTTGTAAACGGTTTCTATGACAACACCAGTTGAGGAAGATTGTTGTAAAGAGGCCCATGACGTCATAGCACTCATTGATCTTCCTAAATTTTCCTGTTGTTGGTTTAATCATTGGTGCTCGAGTCAAAATAGCAGGAAAAACAAGCGATGATAAAAGATTCAGATCTAAAGAATAAGGCGTTCGTAGAACTTGGGTGACTGGTTGATGGCTTTGATGATCTTATCTTAGGTAAATAGGGGCATTACGTGTTGAAAAATTTTATTTGCTCTTGCTTTTGTTCAAAATGTACAGAATGAAAAGAATACGACGAATACGCCATAGAATTAGCGATATTGACTGCGTCAAATATTTCTTCAAATGTTTCGTCAAAATATTTCGTAAATTATTTCTTAGAAATACTACGACCCAATCGGATTTCAAAATAACGAGTAACTAATTCACTCTTGGACTAAGTAAATGTTACGAAAAAGGATTAAAAGAGAATCTTAACCATAAAAAAGAAATTTCAGACTTGTCATTGGTATTTCCAAATGACAAAATACATCGAAAGAAGAAATAAAAATTTCATTAGAAGATCAATAAGCATTTTTAATTAATAGGAATAATAAGGACACATTTTTTATATGAATTCCTTTTATTAATAATTCCTTTTAACTATGTATTTTCAAAACTTCAATTCGAACTCTCTATAATATATAGCAAAATTTGGTTTTATAATTTTCAAATTGGTTGTTATCCTTAGAGCCAGTTTCAAATCAAAAATAATTAATAATTGGTTAGGGCGTCGGCACGCTTATCCGAAGATTCCTGGTTCGAGTCCAGGCTGTAGAATTTGCTTTCCTATTTTCATGAATAATTTAAACATTTGAAGCATGGCATTCAATAAAAAAATCCTCAGAGCATTCATTAGTTATAGCAAATAATATTTAAAAATACCAAAAAGAAACTTTTCTCTCAAGTCAATAAATATACTTATTTATGCAGTACATCACAATAATCGTCATAAATGGGACTACGTTTGTAAATAGATTTAGCAAAACCGAAAAATTATTATATAATATTAATATTGAATTGAATTGGTAAAACGCCATCAGCTGTACTGTCTGATATGTTACGAGCACAGACAATGATTTCGTACATCATAGATTTTATGCTCATATCTGCCCAAAGGTCGTCATCTTTAATCAGCAAAAGCATCTAAAGTGCATACCATCAATAAATGAAGAACTTGCATAATATTTAAAAGCAAATTTTTTCATTAAACGTAATAAAATTCAGAAGCATACATTTAGATATCGCCCTCCCCAAATGGACTTAATTTGTCCCAAAAAAGGTTAATGGGAAATGATTATCGCTTTTATTTGAATATAAGAATGGAGGATGCATGTTGTAACTGAACAATTTTGAACGAAGTAAAAAGTTTAACATAACTCGTCTACTTCGGTCAACAAGTGCGTGTCATATTTGTCTCTTACTACCATAGACAAACGACAAAGTATAAAAAAAGACCGTTGAAGGCGAATCATTGTACAGGGTATTCTAAATGTATGAAACTACTTGTTTAGTACAACGTACGTGATTATTATAGGAAGTATCAATAAATAGCGAAACTAAAGCATTCAATTGAGTGAGACTTGTCATAAGGCAAATGTCCAAGCCTAATTTTTTTCCAGCGAGGGTTTTAATGGCAGCAAGAATTCGCCGTCGTAACTCGGGCAGATTTTGTGTTGGCATGGATGGAATATAAACACCGTCCTTCACATATCCCACACAAAAATTCTGAGTAACGTCAGGTGACCTGGGAAATGCAAGGTCATTGGCAAACCATTCCAGAGGCAAGCCAGCAGATGCTTTTTCGCTAGGTAACGCCGAACTAAGTTGTGATAATGTGGACGTGTATCATCTTGATGAGACAGGTAGTCCCTCGAATCTTCATCTAAATGCGGGACTAGGACTGCTCCAGCATGTCATCTCTAGATTATCCCAGTTGCGGTCGGATCCATGAAAGAATAAATAAACAAATAAAATCTTGCAACATTCCAAAAAGGAACTTTAGCTGTGACGCAGAAATGCAATATTAATGCATTTTGAGCAATCGTACTTCGACAAAGCGATCGTCGCGTGCTCACTTCAACAGTGCTTAAAAGATAAACAAAAAGTAACATTTTATTCATTGTTGACTCCTCACTACGAACCGATTGTTACTTCACACGCAATATCTTGTTATTCATTGTTGACGGTCACTTAGAGAACGTGCAATTGACCTGAAGGGGTGCACGAAAAAGCCTGAAAAGTTGATACAACCGAGCTAAAACCTTGATCTTCATATTGTCGAAAACAGAATTTGAAAAAATTAATCCGTTTTCAAGTTATCGTGCAAACGGCGGAACGATAAACATACATATCAAGCGTGCATTCTTATAAGTAGCTTTCGGCTAAAGTTCCTAATCAAATCTTGTAAACATTCCAAGGAGGAGCTTTAACAGTGAAGGAGAAATACATTTAGTAAAAAAAATCCCCCTCCCCCCGAGTAGGGTAAGGCAAGTAGCAGATCCTGAAGTCATCTATTTTTATTCCTTTATCTACACTTTTTACTTCTCCCCAAGTTTTTTAATCAAAAATTAATTTTCTCAAACGTAATATGTAGAAAATGTAAAAAAGCTCGTATTTTCTTTCCTTTCTCATCATTTCCGAATGTATGATATATCACAAGCCATATATTATGACATATAATATATGTTATAAGTTAATTCGTTTTCAAGTTATCGTGCAAACGGCGGACGGCCGGATAAACGTACAGACCAAGAGCGCATTCTTATAAGTAGCTTTTATGCTAAAGCTCCTAATAAATGAGTCAGTCTTTCTTTTGTAATCTGGCGCAAAAGACACTGATCTTCGTGAAGTCCCATAATGCTTAATGGAAGATAATGACTTTCCCGCTCACAACAAATGTAACTAAAAAAAAGTTTTCAGGACATTTACCGCGCTAACACATTCAATGCTTGTGGTTCACTGTGATGTAGGTGAAGTTTGAGAGTTTTTCTATCCATTGATATCTTATATGCCCTTATAAGATAGAAAAACTGCCCGAACAAGAGCCGAAATAGAGCTTATTTCTCAGAATAATACTATAAAAGATCGTCAAAGAGATCAAGGATTATTCAGTTTTTACGATTCTAGCATTCTTTTTCCATTGGCATGAATATATCATTGAACGTGTCTTTTATTACTCAATTACATGCCATTGTAAGTTAAATTTGCATTAAAACCGAATAATTTTATAAGACGTTTACCGACAATTTTTTAATAAGTCAATCGATAAAATTCAACAAACTTCGTAAACTGCACTCATTATTTATCAGGTCTTCACGAAGACCTTGCCGTCTCGTCGACCATCTAGTCATTTTGCAAAAAGGGCATCTTAGCGATTATTTACACTTTTTTCCGAAGAGGTTAGCAAGAAATCACCTTGGAAATATTTAATTAAGAATAGAATTTTAAAACGAACAGATGAATATCAGATTTAAACTGCAGGAATAGATCAAGGGCATATATAGAAACAAAAATAAAATAAAATAAAAAATTTCTTCCCTTGCTGTTGGCATATATAGACTTATTATTCTACAAGCCTCTTCATTTGTTTCTAAATTTTCGATATTTCTTATATTTTATTTATTTTATTTCTTCTTTAATGCAGTTTTTAAATGTTTAAACTCTTTACTTCTTTATCTTTTATTATTCAAATACGAAAACTTGTCTTCCTACTGTAGTTTCTTTTACCCCTTTATAGAATACAAAAGTAGCTTCATAAAGTTGGCAAAACTCGAACTCTCTACACGAGTTAGACGGCTGTAAAAATTTTAATACAAATGGAAATGTGGAAAGATAGTTTAATTTATGGCTGAATAGTTTTTTCTCATTTATTTTCCTTTTACTACTACGTGCTCGACGTTTTTTTGAGTTCATGTAACCAAACAGTCTGAAAGGTGCTTGTGGAGAGTCAAGTTTTGAACCTGTGGCAGTTTCCCATTCCTCTTCCTTGTTTTTCAAGGGTTGGGAGCGAGTTGGCCTTTTGGCTCCTCGCCCACGTGAACTCTTCGGGTGCGGCAGTAAATCCTCGCTTCAGAGGCGCTCTGCTCTCTCCTACAATTTTTTTTCATTATTTTTTTATTCTTCCGTCTTTACTTTTCCTTCTTTATTCCGAGCTTCGTGTGCCAGCAGTTCCGCCCAAGTAAGCGTAAGAAATAGTTGCTCTCCCTGTCGCTCCAAGTAAACGGCGCAGTTGTCGCATCGATCGAAGACGACTGCGAATTAAGCGAAGAGTTGCCGAGGAAAAAATATCGCTCTGACATTGTGACAAATGGGTGTCTGAAAGAAAAAGGGACATAAAGAAAAGTAAAAAAATAAGAACAGAACAAGAGGGACTGAGAACAAGGAGAAGTAAAAACTTGAAAGAAAATGAGATCCCAAGCCCGACTTAAATGGAAGTCCCAATTTTTTCTATCGATTTCAGGAGTTCGTATGTTGTGTAGACGATTAAGTAATCTTTAAAGAAACTTTCCACATAATTTGAATACAGAGCACATTATTAAAAATTATTTATAGACACGTCTTAAAGAACCAAATGTGCCATAGGGAGAAGCAAATTTTTATAAAAGGTAAAAACTTTTCTCCCTTTTTGTACAATCTTTGACAGTTTGACGACTTCTAAATAAGTTGCTCTTTTTAAGATTGCTGTTTAATGCGAACTTTTGGTTACTTTCTTCCTTTTTTTTCATGATTTATGATAAAAAAAGAAAATCTGAAAAACAGTTTGCTCAGGAGGACAATCTTTTATGTTACATATAATTTTTTTGTTCAGAATCTACAGTCACTTTCTATTAAAGAAATTCTTCAGAATGCTTTAATTTAGCGTTCATTAATTTTTATCAATATCAAATATCTTCACGGGCTTAATTTTTTTGCAGATGTTTATATGAAGATTTCCTTAATTCTTTAAAAAATTCTGAGTTACAGGTTCGTATCAGATTTCTTTATTGTTTATGTAATTGCACGTGAACAATCAGTTATGATCATCTCGCCGTCCATCTGAACCTTATTCGAATCAGTGTCAAGACACCAAGAGCAAAAACTTTTGATTAAGTCGCAGAAAATAGACAAAACCAGGAATAAAAGGCTTAAACCGATCGGATTCTGTGGACTTTCTTTCCGGCTATATACTGCAAGGCCTCCATCAACTTCATCAAGAAGGACAGTACAAAGAACTCTCCATTCCGCCAAAATCTTTTGAACTTCATTGCTTGCAGATAGACAATTATATTCATGTAATTAATTTTACATCATATAAATTTCTCGTTGATTATCTTAACCTAACCGTGAGCCCAATGGTAAAATCTAAAGGATTTAGATCAGGGGACTTCGGAGACCGAGCGATGGCACCTCCACGATAATCTGTTGGGATGATGCATAGCTTCCGAGGTCTCCTGATTTAAATCCTGTAGATATTTACCTTTGAGGGTCACGTAAAACAGCTAGTCTATAGTGTTGACATCAATACTTATGAATAGCTACTCCAACGGATAAGTGATGAGGCCAATCAAATTCGCAATAACGATGTCAAAGTCCATGGTTCGATGATTCGTAGGTGTCGTGCTTGTATCCAGGCTGAAGAGGCACATTTTGAAGACTTGTTATAGTAAATCCTGTGTTTTGTTTACTTATTTGCTAAACTTTGATCTGTTGTAATTCTTTATCTAATTAGAATACGACCTATGATCAAATGACATTTTTTGGTCAAATTGATATCCCAAAAAAATGCCGAAATTTTTAACACTCATTGTAAATCATCCTGCATGTACAGGGTGAACCA
Organism: Rhysida immarginata; assembly: GCA_023313115.1. Taxonomy (NCBI): domain Eukaryota; kingdom Metazoa; phylum Arthropoda; class Chilopoda; order Scolopendromorpha; family Scolopendridae; genus Rhysida; species Rhysida immarginata. The sequence goes on from JAHWFO010067154.1 coordinate 5,008,994, forward strand.
TTTTAAAGTTTCCCCTAGAATATCTCAAAAACAACACATGGGATCGAAAAAAGTTCCGAATGAAATTTATATGCCTCGGAGGGGGCAATCGAATGGTACTAAATAAACCTCCCTCCCCCATTTATTCTGAGCTTTTTGTATAGTAATGAATTAATAATTTTGTTTGTTTTTACATTTTCTCTTTATTTTTTCTTATTCAGAAGTTCCCACAAGAAGAATGTTGAGGATATCAGGGCTATGTGGCGACCACATAGAACTGTCTTCCAATGAAGACAGTTGCTCACATAAATGTGTGTTTCGGATTTTCTTAATAACATTTTGGGCTATGTATGATGATCCATCGATAACCAGAAAATTTTCAGAACAGATCAATGTGTCCGTCACACAAATCCTATATTTTAAACCCTGATATTTTATTTGGGACAACCGCAATAAATATAACGCAATTGCGAGCAGCTATCGTAACTTTTTTCCTAGAAATTGAAGGGGTCGGGGCAATAAGGACCTAACCCACAGGAAGAATCTTTTGAGAAAAGTGGTGTTATATTTAAAAAAAAATGCAATATTTGGTATATTAAAAAGTTTGTAAGCCGTTTTTAGTGTAGAACGTTTTGTGTCCCATTTGCATATTAGACTTTTATTAAGCTTCGAAGATAAAAGCCTTCTGCCCTAACGTTGAATTAGGACAGAACTTGAATCCTCATTGAAATGCTAAATGTTATCGCCTCAACTTCAGCCTTTGTTGTGAGTGTCATTTTTCTGTGGTTATATACACTCGTGTCCAAATGTTAAGCAAAATTGTAAAAAATAGCATTTAAACGTTTAGATCCAAAAAGAGGACAAACATTGATATGTAAATATCATGTAAATCAGTTAGACGGTTAAACCAATGTCAATTCACGATCGGGTTATCTCAGAAACGCAAATGTATGAAAAGTGATCAAATTGATGAAAGTGCAATAAATACAGTAGAGTAAACCATAGGGTTACATTACTCACTCTTACAAGCCACGCTAGAAGAACTCTTTGTTATCGTTGATTTTGCATTTAATTTGGACCACAGACGCCAAATTGATCTTGTCATGAAAGGCAGAATAATCGGACACTCGAAGCAGGGCAATCACAAACAAAATTCTTCAGAGAACTGAATGTTCCACAAACTGTGACTACCAGACTTTGGAGACGGTTCCAAGACATAGGAGATGTTAAATGCCGACTATTGCAAAGTCGCCCAGGGGTTACAACCACTCATCAGGACCGGTATGTGCAGTTAACTGCAAGACTCAGATGACTCTACCTGCCAGGCAAATGTCTAATTAGCTTGCAGCCGCCCCAGGAATAAGAGTTTCCAGACAAACAATTTACCGGAGGCTAAAGGAAGCTGGTCTTTATGCTAGACGTCCGGCAGTTTGTGTCTCACTCACCCTTGCGAGTCGTAGGGCCTGTTTAAACTAGAGTCAAGAATATCATAAATGGATTTTGTAATAGTGAAACAACATGCTATTCACCGATGAGCCTAGATCCAGCTTACAACGCGATTCTCGTCGAACCACTATCTGGAGAGAACATGGAACCCATTATAATCCCAACAACATCAAGGAAACGGACCAATATGGTGATTGCGAGTTATGGTTTGGGGAGGTATCATGCTAAACGAATGCACTGAGCTCCATCTTTGACATAGATACCGTTAGTGCTCGGAGATACAGAGACACCGTTAATGGTCGGAGATACAGAGACAAAATACTGGAAGGTCGTGTTACAAGTTTCAGAGGTGCCGTGAGTCCAGATTTTATTATTCTCATGGACGATAATGCACGTCCCCACAGAGTTCTGCTGGTGAAGGACTTTGTGCAAAGTAAGGATATCCAACGCATGAAAAAGCCAGCAAGATCTCCGGATATGAACCGATTGAGTATGCGTGGTATGCGCTAGGGAGACGAATTTCATTCCATTAGCCTCCAATAATGACCATCCCAGAGCTCAAAACTGCTCTTCGCCAGGAGTGGGACTAGTTGCCAACCGAGCTCTTGAACAACCAGATTGAAAGCATGGAACGCAGGTGTACGGCTAAGGGTGACTATATCCTATATTAGCACCATTTTCCCCATGTTTCATGAGCATAAAAGAAATGTTCTTTTTTTCTCTGCTTTCATAAACTTCTTTTTTTATGAAATAAAACATGTTTAATTAAACGGATTTGTCTTTTTTGCACTTGCAATTTGTCATCTATATACTAAAACTCTTGCGTGTATTTATTTATTTATCTGTAATTCTATCTCCTCCTAGACGGTTTGAGCTAGCGACTTGAAATTTTCAGGGCAGGCTTATCAATAAAGGACCTGCTCTATCGCCAAAAATCAGCCCCCTACGACCCCCCCCCTTCCCCACTTTCTGGGGTTTTCATTTAAAATTATCTCTTTTTGCTTTGTAATTCCCATTTGCGGGTAACAACTAGTTTCATCCTGAAAGTTGATTTATGAAATCAGTATAGACTGTTGGTATTGATTATACTTAACTTTTGGACATGAGTTTACTTCACTTTTATGTTCATTAAAGGAAAAAATAAGAAACATATTTATCGGTTCATGTGATAAATTCTCGAAGTCTAACTATCCTATCTTTTTGTTTTTGTTTTTGTTTTTGGATAATTTTGATGCATTTCTTGAAAATCTTACAGTATCTTTGTTGTAACTATTCCCATGATAATACAAGAGGATCTAATTTCTAACAATAATCACGATCTCTTTGTCGGCGAAGATCCGGCTGTCATAGAGGATCCATTTTTTTATAGTAGGTAATGATTAATTTAATGATGATATTCAATGAATGATATGCATGTATGCAGAATAAATATTCAACATCGTTTATTCTGTACATACGACTCGATTCATATGGAAATTACAAAATGTCAAGAATTGTTAAGCAACTGATAGTTAAGCTTTTTTTGCAAATTTTATCATCGTCTGTTCAATTAAGTCCACTAAATGTGCTATCAGTATGGGTCTAAGCATGAAATTAAACATGGAAGCTTTACCCAGAGGGAAATCGTGTGTTTTTTATCGTCAACTCTTACATCATCAAATGCACGATTGATTTTTAATTGCAACCATGTGATCTTGTTTGAGCTGTCGACTCATACGATTTTTCCCCGAATCACAAAAGCAAAATAATATACTGGAAGTACGGTTAATCACAATGGTGTTACGAAAATGAGGTCAACAACTCATGCAAATTGACAAAGATACATTATTATTTTGTGACGAAGTCAGGGATTAGAAAAGCGTATGTCTGTTGAACATTCGTGAGAATTTTTAATCTGCTTGTGGACATGTGGTGTTCCTTTCCCTAGGTCTTCACTATTACAAGTATCCAAGGTATTCCCGAATTTGTTCTAAGAGCTCCACTTTCTTGTTTTTTTTTTAATTATATGTTTTGCTCAAAATAGACCGTTATCTGATTTTTTTAATTTTTGTTTCATTCGTTTAAAGAGCAAAATTCGTGTTAAATGCAGTAGCTATTTCTATAAATGATTTATTATATCTAAACAGGAAAGAATATAAAGGAATCGCAAATTTAATTTAGAAAAATTTAAATTTTTACCAGATCTGTACACTGCTATCAATTCCAATGTCATCAGAAATTCGGAACTTCGATTAGAAACAGGCCTTGAAGATGTAAAGTCCTAGCCTGACCAATGAAGAATAAAAGGACCCAAAAGGATCTAATTGTCTAAAATGCAGACAGGTTCGTTGGCTTTAAGACTGAAAAGCTGAAAGTTTCTTGAAAACGGAACTGAAATATGTTCTTTCTGTCAATCGCAGCAGATATCAGAAGAGGCAGAACAGCTAATCTCCACAGCTACTTAACGACGATGTGGACTTGTTATTCTTGCATTAGCAGAGCGCTACAATCTCGAGGGATGGAGATGTTCTATAGATTTTTCAAAGAATATTTTGAAAACTACCCTTTTCTAATGGAAACGTGAATCAGTCAGTCCCTTTTTGCTTCTGCAGCACAGATGAAGACAAATGACAAGAAATTTCTTATGCCCATTATATAATTTTTTTTCCCAATTACATCGACATGAAATTTCACTGAAACTGAAGCAGTAGTAGAACAATTCTTGGTGCGTTTGTGGAGATCTAACTTGATGACTGTTTTACTGGGACTCAGCTTGGATAAACATAGTTCTGTTGCTGCTGATGTGAATGGGACAAATAAGGGACAGGAGAAATCACTTTAACCAAAAGGAGTGGTCAAATAGAGAAAAGGTAACATCTAGAAACAGGCTTTTTTCAACCAAACATCTTAATCGTTTGCCAATAAGTGATAATCCACCATTCACTTATAAGTGTATAGTTAAACCGTAGGATAGCTCTTTAAGAATCCGAAGTCAGAATTCCAAAAATTCAAAATTTTTTAGTGCACAAGTAAACTTTTGGGGGCAGCAGTCCTATGGAGACAGTCTATGCGTGTGTATTGAAAAATATTGGATTTTTGAAATTCTGACTTCGGATTCTTAAAGACCATTAAAAAGTAGAATAGGAATATCTGTAAGACCCACTTTCTATCTCTTTCTCTTCATCGATAAAATTAGGTTCTAAACTTTGAAAGTTCCACACTTTCAGGGCCTCTATCTCCTAAACGGTTGGATCAATTGAAAAAATACCAAGAATAAAACATTTCTCGACTATTGTGTACAATCTGAATATACCATTAAAAAAGGGGTTCCTATTTAAGATTTCAAAGTTACTCCCTCCCCCCAGCCCCCCTCACAAGGGAGGGGGGTAATTTTTTAACTAATGAATTTCCCCCGAGAAATAATTAACTTTTGATTTTGGACATTTTTTCATACAATGCTTAGTTTCCGAGATATTCAGTTGTCTCAAGATAAATGCCTCACCCTGTATAAATGGATTTTGCCTAATAATATTAAATAAGAATAGGCTATTCCTTTGTTGTTTTGTTTGGATTGATTTATTAAAACCTAGGATTTTCGTTGTCACTCCCTATAATTTCAATGAAAACAGTGTATAGCAGTTTAATACAAACTGTTATTGAGATTTTTAATTGGCAAATTTCAGTTTTGGGCAATCAGAGTTTCTTATAAATTGAATTATTTAAATTATCCCATATTGTTAATGCAAGTAGTTGCCTTGAAAGCTTTG
>JAHWFO010067154.1:5014264-5026748 GCA_023313115.1 Rhysida immarginata
CATTGAAGTGAGACGATTTATATTCATTGAGCGTAAAGGAAGGCTAAAGACCCAAAATGCAGATTTTGGCCTTAATGGAATATTTTTCCCGAGCATGAATGCTCGTAATGTTGATTAATGTTTATTTTTTGTTTACTGTTATATCAAAATGAGGACAAATCAAAAATATATTGAAACTTAGAATGTTTTCAAAATTAATGGAGTTCATTTCATTAATATGAAAATATGAAAAATTCGTTAAAAAATACTTAGGTAAAGAGTTAAATGATCTTGAAAAAGTTCTCATTAGAGCTGTGTCTCTTAAAAGATCGTATTCGAAAATCCTCGTCTCAATCTCGGTCAGCAAGGAAGTAGGGTCGACTAAACACGTCTGCTTTTCTCATGATCTTTGACCTCTCAATTAAAGCGAACTCGTAAACTCTTCTCTTTAAGCTTCATTTCACGTGATTTGAATCCAACAGGTTTAAAAGATCCGATTTCCGATGAGTTTTCGGTGACCGAGATAAAAAATAATTGACAATATTACGGAGGCAAATTTCGTTCTACTTTATTTTTTATACTGAATAGCAAAAATTAAATTCTTTTATTGCATTTCTATTGCAAAAAATTGTGGGATCTTTCTTAATAAACTTTAGGTGAGTATTATCATAATTTTGAGGTATGTAATTTTGCATGATTTCTAATTCCTCGACTTTCTCTTTTTCGAATGATCATTAATAATTTATGCCATTAGATGGCACTCCTAAGTATAAAATCGACCTAAAAGGAAGAAAAATTTCATGTAGTCAGACGCATTATGAGAAAGGTATTTAGTTATTGTAAAAATTTAATTTCGTATCAATTTTTTAAAAATTCTTTTAATTTTAAAATAAAACACACAGTTTGACCAAAAAATTTGAATTTTAAATATGCAAATATTTGGGAGTCAATGACTAACTTTTTATTGCCGTGATTTATGTTTCTGCTGGCAATAATTCCTTCAACTACTCACTTCCTGTTGAAGTGAGTAGTTTTCATCTCTTAAATAACTATGTCTGAAGATGTTTCTCATGTTCTCGGAAAAAAAAATGTTACTGCGTTTCAGAAGGGGAAAGAAGACAACTAAAGAGATTGTTAAAATTGATAGAACTCTCCAAATCTCCAATGCGTTATTAAAATTTGCAAGGCATGAACCATCAACTTCGAATTGAGGGGGGGGGGGGGTCTGAAAAAAATTTTGAATGATCGTGACCGGAAACCACTAAAACGTTTGGTGAAGTCAAACAATAAATAAAATCGACAATAGAACTCACGGGCATGTTTAAAAATATTTACACATGAACAATCCGACGCGAATAAAAAGGATTGTGTGTCTACAAAGAAAGCACTAATTGTGAGGAAAAAAACGATTTCAGTTTTCTAGTGGGCATAATTTTCCGTGGACCACTGAAGAAAGGTCATGTCGTCTGATGCATCTATCCATTGGACAGATCGCATTGTCCAAGCCTCTGTTATGATTTGAAATTGCTTCAATTAGCCTGATCTAAGCTCAGCAACCTCCTCCTACCTGAACATACAAAATGACCAAGTTATCCCATCAATGGGTTTTTCCCTTCCCTGACGGCTCAGATTTCTTAGCCAGTTAGATCTTTAAAAAAATAAATAAATAAAAAAAAACCTATCAGAATATTTTTCCAGAATCTTGAATTATCTGCCCAGACATTGAAATAGAGGAAGGGCTAACTGTCAGATGTTTTGAAATCGACACAAAAAAATTCGAAAAACCACCTGAAAAAACTGTAGGTTTAAGTTACACCTATCTCTGTCCCTTTGGTATTAAATGTCATTTATACTTCTATCCATAAATTAGTTATCCATGGAACCACTGCTCCTTTACCTGAGCACATGTACGAGGAGATGCAAAAGATCAGAAATGATTGATGAAAATAGGAAAGAAAATTCCACAGCCAGGACTGGGTAGCGCAGCATAGACCGTTATACCTTACCCGACTTTGTTGCACCCATTTCACATCCCCAAACTGTACTCCCACCATCTGCAGCCAACCATTCTTGTCCCGAGACCGTACGGTAAATGGCCCAATCCAACTGGCTCGCTTACATCCCCCGCCTGCCCATGGACTGCTGGGCATCCTCAATACTACTTGCCTCTGCACCACCGTTGAACCACCGTGCGTTTTCGCCTCCGTTGGCGGCTCTTTTGATGGGTAATACTCATCGGCACGGGCTTCACTTGATTATGTACGATATTTTCCAAAACCCCGTGCATTCCCTTTTTATCGACCGGGTGGAACTGGACGCTGGAAATCTGTCTACAAGACAAAGTACGAAACAAGAACTTTTCTAACAAAAGTGAACCGACTTCATGGGTCAAAAACCTTCCCAGAAAAATATTCAGTCGAATAGCGAACCCCATGCAAATCGGGTCAGTAGTTTTTGAGAAAATCGCGAACATACATACATACATATACAGGGTGTTGCAGATAATTACAGGGCAGTATAACGGGAAACTTACCCGCTCGATTGCAGGGGCCGGCTCGGTTGATTGGCAGAATGGAGGGAGATGAAGGTGGCCTGCAGCAGCCAGCAGTTTCCACAGTCGAGGAGGGGGGCGGAACGTCAAAACTGTCATGTTTTTGATAAAATTACCCAATTATCATTTGATGTCGAGCCGGCCCCTGCAATCGAGCGGGTAGGCTTCCCGTTATACTGCCCCGTAGTTATCTGCAACACCCTGTATATATACGGGTCAAACAGAGAACCTCCTTTTTTGAAGTCGGTAATAAATAGAGTAAACCGTTCCATAAGAGGCGTTTGGGCCTTCTCAGAGTCTTTGAGATAACGTAGCAAGAGATGCAAATTCGCAAGCATTATTGGTAAATAGCTTATTTTTTTATTTGTTATATTTTTCATGTTTTTGCAATCATTTTTCTAAAAATAGAGGTGAATCTTAAAATTTTAGTTTATATTATCAGTTCATATCCTTTAATGTAGAAATTTTAAAAAATGATGTTCTTTAGAAAAGTTTCCATTTGTGTCTCGATTTTGAGAACTCCTATACAGTGCCAAGATTCATTGAATTCAAATTCTGAAAAAGGAATTCAGCGAGCATGATGAATCCTTTTCACACAAGAATTGCTAACCATAGAGTCCTGACCTTAACCCCGTCTAAAATCTTTAGAAATATAAGATTTCGCTCAAAAATGAATGCAAATCCGGACGAAAATAAACGTTGAGATGTAGCATAAGTTCGTCGAAACAATACGAATGCGCGCTGTAATCAAAGTTAAAGGCGGTCCACGAAATGTTAAGATGAAATTTTTTGGCGGCAGTGTATGAAATTTTGATGCTTCAAGAGATTTTCAATATTTGTATAGATCAATAAATATTTCAAAATTTAAAGTCGAATCAAGCTTAGAAAAGTCTCAGTCGTCATGAATCCACAAAAGAAACGTTTACGATGATAAAAATTTTATGCAAACAACACAAGGGTCTTGTGAAAAATTTAATACACTTCTTGTCGTTGAGACAGTTAAAAATAACAGCAGCCGATTGAGTGCCTCTTTCAGCAAATTGAAAGGACTCACAGCTCTTCAATGCAAAGAGGAGTAGAAAACTGTGAATAGATGCAATATTCTGAACATATTATGTAACATTTAACATCTAGGACCATGAATTATTAATACAATTGTTTCCTTCCTCACTCGCTGAAGAAGTTACTCTGTCAACGAAATGCGTAAATGAGTCATTAAAGATTGTAGATGTGGAATAGTGGTTTCGCTTGTCTCTTTATCTTGAATGCGGAAAAATGAAGCTGCTTATTGGTTTTACAATGTCCGTCTGTTCCCTTCCTATTTTCTAAATTTTTGGCGTAGAAGGCTGAAATTCGAAAGGTAGCTTACCATAATCATGTCCTACTAGATTATTAGTTTGGTTTTGAATAGTCCCACTGAGGACGGAATTATGGGAGTGATAGATTGAGGGGACCTTATGGTCTAAAAGGTTCATAAGCATGTAAAAGAGTGAAATTCGGTATGCAGAGTCCCCTAAGCAAAGATCTACATTACTATGAAGTTTGAGCCCAATTGTCCCAGCAGGTCGAAGTTGTGAGGGTAGCAATCACGTGGTCTTTAGAACTCTTAACGTTTTCAAAGGCAACATACAACATGTGATATGTCATTCGAAAGGAAATGATGAGAAGCGTAAGAAGACAGAGCTTTTTTTTTCATTTTCTATATGCTATGTTCAAGAAAATCAATTTTTGAAAAAAAAAACCGGTGTAAAAAATAGATGAACTCAGGGCTTCCGCTACTTTCCTATATCCCCCGGGGGGGGGGGTAATTTCTTGTTTATTTAACTTAGCTTTCCTTTGGCATTAAGAAAAAGACATTGTTTTAACCAAGTAGTCTCATCTCGAGAGTATCGTTTTATTATAGCTGTAGTCTGTCCAACTAAAGAGGTGAGCATGTTCAGCTTCATTCTTCCGCTACTTAACAAGAAATTAATTCCTCCGAGAGGGGTATAGAAAAAAGTAATGGAAGTCCTGAGTTCATCTATATTTTTCCGTTTTTATCCCCCATTTTTTATCGATTTTCTCGAACGAAGTATTTATAAAATGTAAAAGAGCTCTATCTTCTTTCGTTTCTTGTCCTCTCCGATCGAATTTATATATTAAATGCCATTTGAAAACATTATAGTTCTAACGTGACTGCTATCCCCGCAACTCGTGCCCACTAGGCCAATTTGGCACTTAATCTGTAAGTAAAAGTAAACAATAACAAAAGTAATGATAAAATTTCCAGTAGTATTGTCTATTTTTGATTCTATTTTTTTTATTTAAAAACGTTGTAAAGCTTAAGCAAAGATTGTTTTTTTTTCAATTATATAAACTTATGTCATACTTGCTTCTCAACCTTCATAGTAATGTAGATATTGTTAGAGGAATCTGCATATTGAATTTCACTTTTACAAGCCATGTAGACCAGAAGGTCCCCTCTAACTCCCATCTCCCGTACTCCGACCCCAGTGGGCCAATCAAAACCAACCAAACCAATCAACCATCCCTATAATTAACTATGTTCCGAATTTCATCCTTCTACTTCAAAAAAATGTAGAAAATATGAAACGGACAGACAGACGGGCAAACGAACATAGTAAAACCAATAAGTAGGTCCAGTCTTCCGATTCTGAATAATGTGTAACATTTGCACTCGGAAATTTAATTGTTTTCTTTCGTTGGAAAGACTATAAGTGAATTCAGTCTTAGTATAGCCATTGGTGTTATTAAGCCAGTAAAATTGAACTCCTCATGTTTAATAAACTACCATTCTTAGCAAAGGTTATTTTATTTTTATAAACCAGTGATTCCATAAGCCAATGATCTTTGCTCACTAAGACTTTTCAACTCTATTTATATTGTTCATCCCTAACTTTTTAACCATCACTTTTAAGATCCGTTTATTAAGCAGCGGAAGAATGGAGTACTTACTGGTTTCACAATGCTCATCTGTCCATTCTTCTGTTTGTCTGTCCGCCGTCTGTCTGTATGCCCCCTTCATATTTTCTACAATTTTGACGTAGAAGGTTGAAATTCGGAATTTAGCTTACCATAGGCATGTCTTACATCACTATTTAGTTTCATTTGATTGGTGCACTGGGGTCGGAATTACGGAGGTAGGACAAAAGGAGACAAAAGATCTACGTGGTATTCAGGTATGTAAAGAAGTGAAATTCGGTATGCAGATTCCTCTAGGTAAGATCTACATTACTATGAAGTTTAGGACAAATTGTTCCAGTGGGGTCAGAGTTCTGGAGGTAGCAGTCACTTGGTCTTTAGAACTATGGCAGCATATGTCATGCGATCGGAAATGATGAGAAACGAAAGAAGATAGAGCTCTTTTACATTTTCTAAATATTACCTTTGTGAAAATTAAGGGCTTCCGATGCTTTCCTATACGCTCCTCGGGGGAGGGGGTTAATTTCTTGTTTTTATCGAAGTTAATGTTTCAGATGATACATTCTTGCTTATTTACAAAGCTCGATGAATTCGGCTTAATTCATCTTAGGAACGAAAAATATTTCTTGCTATGAAATGGAAGTGTTTACACCAACGGTGTATTAAAATCTAATAATTATAAATTACATTAAGTAAACCCATTTTCTGTTAATAAATTACTCGAAATATCGTAACGCCACTTAGTGGAAAGCTTAACATCCTGAAATTTAAGTACTGATTTAAATAATTGTATGTAAGAATCTTTTTCCCCCTGCCATTATTGTTGTCACACACTAATGAAGGAAATTAAGTTGCTAATAGTGTGCAAGAGAGAGTGAGATGAGATAAATGGAGGCGAACGGGCGAATGGAAAGCCACTGTAGAGCAACGTTCGCAGCAGCCAGCCATTAATCATATGACTTAAAAAACAAAGTAGCTCTTGGAGAAATGGACGAGGGCGGGGGGGGTGAAGAGAATGTTTTGAAAAAATGTGAAGGAAAAAATCCAGTGAATGACTCTTTACAGCAAATGAATCATTTAGTTTACATGAAATCTAAAGAGAGAAAAAATGAAGAAAAAAAATGTGCACAATATTGAATGCTTGACAACTACTCAAATTTTTAAATCATTTAAATAAAGATTTCCTTTTATTGTGGCGTGAAAATTGCTGTTGCAGTCGCAATTTTGTTTCTTCTTAAATTTTCTTAAAATGTTTATATTTATACATCTGTTTATTTGAGCGTATTTATACACATATAAAAAAACTTGAGATATACATTTCAAGTTCCAATACCATTTGGAATAAGAATTTGTGTTAATTTACTATTGTATGCTAAAAAAAAGAAAAAATGGTTTTACAGCACAGCAGTGAAGTTAGATTCCTAATTACCTACTCTTCAATGAGGCATTTTTCGAACCGTAAAATATTGCCAAGCGCATATTCACAATTAACTCTCATAATTCAGTCTCAATAGGATGCATGACCAAAAGTCTGGTAGATGCTTCAGTGAGTTTCTATCAAAGCGTATCATTATGAACAACTTACCACTTTTCCTAACAGCAAATCTAGAAATTTGGCATTAGGTGATTTTGATACCTGTGTACTAAGCTGAAATCATATGTGTTCCATTCATTTACGACACATTATCTATTGGGAATAAGAGATAATCAAGCAGCGCATTAAAATGGTTCGCTTTTTCTGGAAAATAAATGTAATTAATAATATTGGAATACTTCTTAGAATTAAAAGCATTCACTTTTGATATCGAAACCTAACAGAACGAAATAAAAAGGTATAGTAGAAGAACTCTTTTCAGTTTCAAATTAATTTGTTTCGAATTTCGAGTATCAAAACTAAAGTAGACTTGTATCTGAATATCATACGTGTTTATTAGAGAAGGAAAAAATGCTAAAATATTAAACTTGTGTGACAAAGTAAAACAGATGACTTTACATCTCATTCGATAAGAAGTAAAATTGTCCTCCATCGGTAATTTCTAAAATAAAAAAAGAGCAATATCAGGAATGGAAAGATCAATATTAAGTGATGTGCTGGACACTTTGTACACCTTAAAGTGAACCATTCTTTACATATTGTATGTTTTGAATGTTTTGAAAAAATGAGAAGGAAAAGGTTGTGTATTATGTAAAAAATGCTTTAGGCAAAAGTTGAACAGCCTTTGATTTTTTTATTGTTTGGAATTTTTTGGAAATTAAAAAAGCATTTTCTTAATTTACTGCATGAGTTGCGTTAAAAGATAAAAACATCGCGTCTTTTCAGGTCCTCCGAATGTTTTTTCCTCTTGCTTTTGAATTTTAAAAACTTTAAATGGATATATTTTAAAACTTGTTTGGTCGTTCTTGGCTGGGATTTTTTAAAAGTTATACACGCACCAACACACGCATGCATAAACGGCAGACGACATGAGAACTTTGAGCTTGTTTTTCCGACAAAATCTTGAATTCAAAATTTTTAACAGTTATATTTCCTTCTTTAAAATGTTATATTTTCTTATCGATTTTCCGAAATTATCGTTTTATTTAACATCGATTCGGAATGTTAAACATGTCAGAAAATACATAGGATTCGAATATTCGTGCAATTTAATTTATTTTAATTATTCAATGTTTTATGTGAAGTTATCGCTGCAAAAATATTAAATAAAAATTAACAAGGTATTTTTAATGAATTACAATGATAATACATTGTACTGTGATAACTAAGAAATAATTTCAGTGAGAAAAAGTAGATCACATCAATGTAATAATCCATTATTCCCATATTAATTTAGTTTTAGTTCTTATCTATACGAAAGTGAAAATAGTTAATTAAAGAGTTGCAATGATTATAATGTGTACGATTAAATTTCTCATCACCACGCTATAATCCTTCCGAGACGACAAATACCTCACTGAATGAAGACAGACCTGCTGTCAATTCATCCTAGTTAATTCACATGCTGTCAATTCATCCTTTTTTTGTTTGCATATTTTACCTCAGTCGGTTTTTTTTTTAATTTACCTCAGTCGTGCACTTAAATATGTATTTCGTTTGTTCTCCGGAGAATGTTTGCGATATCACTTCTCGCCAAAATGTTTTCCAATATCACCGTCACTACAATATCCCTTATCGTTGCTTTCATAGTTTCAATTTCAGAAATGGGTGAACATACTATGTTATCCCAAAAAAGAACAATGGAGAAATATCTGGTATCGTGATGGCAAGGTGTTTTTGAAAGTTTGCATTCAAAAACAGACCAACAACTAAACTCCTATATCGTGTTGGAAACTTTTCTAATTGAGGTGTAGCGTATGCTCTAACATTTCCAGTGAATGTTTGATGAAATGGTGAGGTTCTTTCACACTCTAAATTGTACACTGAAGGATACAGTGACATGGTTGTGCATTAAACCGTACCATCCTTTAAGGGGAAAAGTTTTCAAGATTCGGTCATGTAATGCCATAGACTTATTTTTACATAACACCGATCTGAAGGTACAGTTGACTCGCGAAAATCCGGCAGTTACGGGACCGAGCGGATGTCGGATTATCAAACATGCCGGATTACCAAAGACTATATTCATTGGCAGTCATCCGACGCGGCGTCGGACAACGAGCGTGGTGTCGGACTGTCAAATGTCGGATTATCGCGAGTCAACTGTATTCCTTAATCAGAGAATGACTTTATTTATGCTCATCCGTATTTTAACCTTGTTTCTAGAGTTTAATAAAAGCATTACCTTTTTCTAGATAGTTGGATAATGTATAGAACGGGCCTGTTTAATTATTTAATTGATTGTAACAACAGATAAACCGGAGGGTAAACCCCATGTTGACCCAACAGGTCAAAGTCCAAAACATGATTAATGAAACAAAAATATAAATTAAAAATAATAAAAATAAACAGAATAAAGTCGAGGCCAAAAACATAAGCTGAGTTAGACAATAAAAACGATTGAGCTCAGTTGAGACAACAAGTTTATTATAAATTTAATTTGGATCGCTCCCAACAGTCCGAGGCTCAAAGCGGGATGGCTATAGCATCATCATAAAAAATATCTGGCGTTGTAAGTTCCCGATTATAATAATCGGCAACTTTAAAGCTTAAAATCCAAAAAAATTAACATTGTTTTTTTAAAATCTGGTACTATGAGAGGGACCAAAACGAATTTGCCCTCTAGCAAATTTGAGAGCTATTCCTTCCAACAAGGAAGGAGCGTCAATCCTGCCAGAGATGACACCAATTAAAATTCTTTAAGAGCTTTATCAACCAAAGCCTCCAAAGAAACATAATAAATCCTAGTAAACTCAGTGATCCTTAATAAGAGATCGGTATAAGGGGGTACAAAAGTGATTGCAAAACTTATTCGGTTTCTATTATTATGCATATTCTCCTGTTTAATTTATTCTCATGAAATTAATTTGCGAAGTTTTTCACACTCTTTCATTTATGAATTGGAATATGGAAAGCTGAAACTGATACATTTCCTCTGATAAAATGATGTTTCCTCTTTCCAAATCTGCCATTTCTCTGCGGCACTTTTCTTAATATTGAGTTGGGGAAAAAAGTGATGTCCGATGATGAGATACCCGATAATGTCGCACATGGGCCACTGAGATTGCGAACACTTGCATGACATCATCAGGTATAGGGTGTTGCAAAAATATACAGGACAGTACTTCTGGGTAGCCTATCCTCTCACTTCAGGGGCCGCTTCATAAAATGATAATTGGGAAATTTTATTTTGTTAACCCATTTACGCCGAAATTGGTAAAAATGGAAATTGAGACTTCTTATCTTAAATTTATACTCTGTAGCATGTAAAGACATAAAAAATAATTTACAAAGACATAAAATAATTACAAGAATATAATTAAAAAAGGGACTTAAAGCTACTAAATAACAAAGCTTCTAACTGTCCAAGTAATCTCAAGTCCACTATCCTGGCAATAATTTTCACACCTCGTAGAAACAGACTTCGTTGTTGACTCAGCATTTATTTAAAAGGTGACAATATGAAATGATAACGATGAAAAATTTTGAATTTTGAAGTTCTTGAAGAACTTGAATTTTGAAATTAAGGTCCGAAAAACCCGAAAAGTTCACAATAAAAATTTCGATGAAATGAAAATGCAGTCCAATAAATAGCCGATTATTTCATGAAACTTAAAAATTAAATACGGTATGCTCCATGATAACTTAAAAATAAATTAATTTTAATTTTTAATTTTTACTTTTAATTCACTTAACAAGAAAACTAAGTAGTGATGTCAGTTTCTGGCTCGTTGCCTAACGATTCCAAACTTAGATTTTATTTAAAATTATATGCTGTCGTCCATAGATGTAATTTTTTTGTATGTCTTTGTAAATTACTTTTTGCCTTTACATGCTACAAAATATAAATTTAAAACATGAAGTCTCAATTTCCATTTTTACCAATTTCGGTGTAAATGGATTAACAAAATAAAATTTCTCAATTATCATTTTATGAAGTGGCCCCTGAAGCGAGAGGGTAGGCTACCCAGCAGTACTGTCCGGTATATTTTTGCAACGCCCTGTACATGGTTCGCGCTAGTGTCAGTTAGTCGTCGGGGGCAAAAGCATAAGCGAACAAAATAGAAGTGAACAAGGAACACATCCACCATTGCATGTTCTATGAGTTTCGTTACCCCCGCAAGTGCTGTTGCTAGAGGTATGCTGATCCCATGTAATAGCGTTTGTGCTGTTATTAGGTCGAACGGTGTTCATGGGTAAATTTTGACCTGACAGACTATCGCAGAGTGGGAGGACCAACAACAGTGGATGCAAACTTGCTGAAGACCTTATTTAGCCATTCGGGATTTGACCGTGCAGATGGGGACTATTCACAAGAAAATTGCCATGCACTTGCATCAATTTGGTAAGGGAACAAGAGGAAAGCTTGGGTATAATAATTAATTAATACTTAAACAACCCGAGGGTTGTCTCCCAAAAAGCCGAATCCCAACATGGGGCTGTTAATAAAGGATAAAGACAAACATCCACGCCCCTAGCGGAATTCGAACCCACGGTTTCGAAGGCGATAAGATCTGCGCCTGAATGTTCTCGGAAACTTTGTTATGTAATGAACTTGCAGTTTAGCAGAAAGCAAATCGAAAGAGCTCATTCAGCATGGATGGTCTGTATCAAGGGATGGGAGCTGCTGCCACATCAAAGCTCTTTCTGGATATTGCCCCAAGCATAGCCGTTGCCAGGGGAGGGGAGGGGCAAACGGGAACCTATTTGGGGTATAATTTGACCAGCTCATTGCACCTCCGTTAACTCTGGCTCATTGAGAAGTGGTAAAAATAATCCCTAAGATATCCTCATCTGCAACACTTCATTAGATGTGCAGCAGTTCAAGAGGAGCACATACATTCTACTATAAAAATAAATCACTAACCTCAAAATGCCATTATTCCTCTTCTTATACGGATATGCGTATATGTAAATCCTCATCATATACTGCAAAAAATGTTTATTGGTACCCTTTATATTATCCATAATTCTGAATATTCTACTGTAACTGACAAAAAAATTTACTTCGGACATGTCGAACTTACTTTTCTTTACTGTATCTCTTTTCCCTTAATTGTTTTGAGCTGTAGTTAGTTGATGATGATGTTTTGAAAAAGTCGAATTAGCAGTACAATTAGGCAATAAAACAAATATGTTAAAAAGAATTATTTCTCTTTGCTATACTAAAAACCAATTAATCTTAATTTAATATATTTAACAAATTTATGGCTAGTAAATGATTTGTCAAAAATATGGACGAAGCAAATTGTCTGCTGGCTACAGGCACTTGACATCGAATATTTTTTTAATTCGCCGAAACAGAAGCCCTGACGTCGAGGAGAGACAAATGCTTTGATGTCCGGTTTGACTACATCTGATGAGTGTCAACTCTCACGATTTGTCACATAAAACATCGGAGTCAGAAATAACTTACCACTCCAGAGTAGTTTGAACAT